>WNWK01031206.1:0-22874 GCA_009830355.1 Cherax destructor
TTTTCTTTTTTTTACAAGCTGGTAATAAAGCATTTTATGATAATTCGGGTATGCTGAATTCGATTCTGCGATACATATAAAATATTAGTATAAAACATATAAAATATTATGGATCTCTTAAATACGGCCTCAAAGTCGTTCTTGGTGAATGTCTAGTGACTGGTATCAAATATCCAGCAGTAGTGACCATGCAGGGCACATCCTGTCTCCTCATAGAGGGTCAAGCACTGGTTATTGCTACAGTTAGGCTGCTAAAATGCAAGAACCTCAGAGAATTTGCTAATAATTTTGTTGCTATATTTTCATCAATAAGTGCTAAGTGTAAGAGAGGTTAACACGGTAAAGAAGTGCCACAACAACTTTGCGTCGCAAACAACAACAAGCGTCGCAGTTTAATCCGAGAATAAAACAGATCTGCCAAAGAAATGTCTTTGTTGGTGGTGGATTTACGTACCAGAGTGAAGTTAAAAGTGCCAATCACTCGCTGCACTTGGGCATGCAGCAAGACACTCGAGAAAGCAGAGATCCACCTAATTCTCTACGCAATACACAATAATGCCGACATTGTTTTTGTCTGGGCTAAAGGATTCCTCTATTTTTTCAGAGTGGTTGTCTTGCATATATATATATATATATATATATATATATATATATATATATATATATATATATATATATATAATATCACAAACACTGATCTCTGGCCGACGGAGACTCGAACCTACGAACCTCATGACAAGGTACGCAGTGCTTTGCCGACCGTACCACACTGGTCCAATACTGGCTGCCTTGGAATAACGTCTAGCGAAAGCTGGATGCCAAGGTATTGGACCAGTGTGGTACGGTCGGCAAAGCACTGCGTACCTTGTCATGAGGTTCGTAGGTTCGAGTCTCCGTCGGCCAGAGATCAGTGTTTGTGAATATTTCGCCTGCTCTTGCGAATTCCTAGCACATATATATATATATATATATATATATATATATATATATATATATATACACGTATATATATATATACGTATATATATATATATATATATATATATATATATATATATATATATATATATATATATATATATATATATATATATATTGAACGAGTAAATCTTAACGTAGTAAAGCAACAATCCCAAATGTCACCATGGTTGTTTAATATATTTATAGATGGGGTTGTAAAAGAAGTAAATGCTAGGGTGTTGGGGAGAGGGGTGGGATTAAATTTTGGAGAATTAAATGCAAAATGGGAGTTGACACAGTTACTTTTTGCTGATGATACTATACTTATGGGAGATTCTAAAGAAAAGTTGCAAAGGTTAGTGGACGAGTTTGGGAGAGTGTGTAAAGGTAGAAAGTTAAAAGTGAACATAGATAAGAGTAAGGTGATGAGGGTATCAAACGATTTAAATAAAGAAAAATTGGATATCACATTGGAGAGAGGGATTATGGAAGAAGTAAATGTTTTCAGATATTTGGGAGTTGACGTGTCAGCGGATGGGTTTATGAAGGATGAGGTTAACCATAGAATTGATGAAGGAAAAAAGGTGAGTGGTGCATTGAGGTATCTGTGGAGACAAAAAACGTTATCCATGGGGGCAAAGAAGGGAATGTAGGAAAGTATAGTGGTACCAACACTCTTATATGGGTGTGAAGCATGGGTTGCAAATGCTGCAGCGAGGAGGAGGCTGGAGGCAGTGGAGATGTCCTGTCTAAGGGCAATGTGTGGTGTAAATATTATGCAGAAAATTCGGAATGTGGAAATTAGGAGAAGGTGTGGAGTTACTAAAAGTATTTGTCAGAGGGCTGAAGAGGGGTTGTTGAGGTGGTTTGGTCATTTAGAGAGAATGAATCAAAGTAGAATGACTTGGAGAGCGTATAAATCTGTAGGGGAAGGAAGGCGGGGTAGGGGTCGTCCTAGAAAAGGTTGGAGGGAAGGGGTAAAGGAGGTATTGTGGGCGAGGGGCTTGGACTTCCAGCAAGCATGTGTGAGCGTGTTAGATAGGAGTGAATGGAGACGAATGTTTTTTGGGACATGACGATCTGTTGGAGTGTGAGCAGGGTAACATTGTGTGAAGGGATTCAGGGAAACCAGTTAATTGATTTAGTTGGACTTGAGTCCTGGAAATGGGAAGTACAATGCCTGCACTTTAAAGGAGGGGTCTGGGATAGTGACAGCTGGGAGGGACAATTCTCAGCTGTCGTATCTGAGCCCCTCTGCAAAGACAGTGATTATGTATGTGTGTGGTGATAGTGTTGAATGATGATGAAAGTATTTTCTTTTTGGGGATTTTCTTTCTTTTTGGGTCACCCTGCCTCGGTGGGAGACGGCCGACTTGTTGAAAAAAAAAAAAAAAATATATATATATATATATATTTAGGATGGGGTCCACCTCTGGTGTAAATTGTGGGACCCATAGCCTCGGAGAAGTGGATAAAAAGGCTTCAAGGAAGAATATTTAGATTTCTTTCTGAAGCCATTTGAATATTCCACTTCCCCTACCACCCCATCTTTTAATTGTGTATACACTTTATTTAATGACAAAATACATTGACAAAATACATTGACAAGAATACAATAGGGAGTAAAACAACATAGATAACAACTCAGAGCTACATGTCAAATACTTCGTCCAGCTCCCCTGCAGTGGGCCGCGTGCCCAGAATGCTGCAGGCATTTTCCCTCTGGATCGCAACACCGAGTCTCTGAAAGAGGAAGCTCGTCGCCTTGTGGTCCTTGGTTTCTATGATGAGTTTTTCACCCAGCTGTTTGAGAAACTTTAGAGCACACTTGCCCCATGCTCCATGGGTCTCAGACCCTATTGGGATGAAGTTATAGCAATATATATATATATATATATATATATATATATATATATATATATATATATATATATATATATATATATATATATATATATATATGAGGCCTCTACCTCTGCCTGATGAGGTTTCTGTGGTACAATTTGGATGCCTCTTGCGTACACTAAAGCACATGGGGCCGGGGCTATGGAATACAGTAGGTACTTTTCTCAGATTTCGCTGGGACCGAAACACATCTTGTTTCTTAGAATGGTGATTTGTTATAGGACTATTAATGTTTTGAAATATTTTTTTTAGAGATTGTTATTTGAAAGATAGCAGATTTTGGAAAACTAATATTTTGTGTTGACTGACTTTCGAGTTTAGCGCTCTTTCATCAACTAATGAATTATGGTATTATCCTAACAGAGAGCAAGACGCTAAGTACTGATAACGTCGAGACAGTAAACCAGACGATGGTGGAAGAGGAAGTGAGAGGTACTGATAACGTCGAGACAGTAAACCAGACGATGGTTGAAGAGGAAGTGAGAGGTAATGATAACGTCGAGATAGTAAACCAGACGATGGTTGAAGAGGAAGTGAGAGGTACTGATAACGTCGAGACAGTAAACCAGACGATGGTGGAAGAGGAAGTGAGAGGTACTGATAACGTCGAGACAGTAAACCAGACGATGGTGGAAGAGGAAGTGAAAAAGTTATTCAATATCTTCAAGAGCATCTTCAGTGGAACAGGTCAGTAAATATATCTACCATTCTGTTTACTTCTCTCCACTTCTCGACCTGTCTGCTCCTCACTGTTATTCTACCTATCTCAACCTCTCTCTCAACCACCTCTCTACTTGTCTCCACCTCTCATTTATCATCCTTTCTACTTATAGTCTCACATACCTCTTTACTTGTTTCCAGCTCTCCCTCACCAACCTCTCGATATTTCTCTACCTCTTGCTCACCCACCTTTCTACCTTTCTACATCTCCCTCGTCCACCTGTCTCCACCACTCTCTCCTCAACAACCTCTCTACCTATTGTCAACACTTTCTCTCATGCTTTTCTACCTATCACCACCTCTTCCTCACTCTGTCTCTACCTCTCTACACATCTCCCTCATTCCCACCCCACTACCTGTTTCCACCTCTCACTCACCTACATGTATAAAATTCTTCCTCTTTTCTTGTCTCTACCTCTCTCTGTTTATGCCTCTCTGCCTCTCTTCAGCATTTCCTCACCCACCTCTCAACCTGTCTCTGCCTCTCTACCTATCTCCACACCTCTCCTTCGCTCATAAGAACATAAGAACATAAGAACATAAGAAAGGAGGAACACTGCAGCAGGCCTGTTGGCCCATACTAGGCAGGTCCTTCACAATCCGTCCCACTAACAGAATATTTGCTCAACCCAATTTTCAATGCTACCCAAGAAATAAGCTTTGACAATTCTGCCCACTCATGCGCGAGTCCCACTCAAATCCACCCCCTCTCACTCATGAATTTATCCAACCTAAATTTAAAACTACCCAAGGTCCTAGCTTCAATAACCCTACTAGGCAGACTGTTCCACTCATCAACTACCCTATTTCCAAACCAATACTTTCCTATATCCTTTCTAAATCTAAACTTATCTAACTTGAATCCATTATTGCGGGTTCTCTCTTGGAGAGATATCCTCAAGACCTTATTTATATCCCCTTTGTTAATACCCATTTTCCACTTGTATACCTCGATCATGTCTCCCCTCATTCTACGTCTTACAAGTGAATGTAATTTTAGGGTCTTCAATCTTTCTTCGTAAGGAAGATTTCTAATGCTATGTATTAATTTAGTCATTCTACGCTGAATGTTTTCTAACGAATTTATGTCCATTCTGTAATATGGAGACCAGAACTGAGCTGCGTAATCTAGGTGAGGCCTTACTAATGATGTATAAAGCTGTAATATAACCTCTGGACTTCTGTTGCTAACACTTCATTGCTTTCCCACAAAAACCCATGCCACTAACTATTTCTAGTTTAACGACCTAACAGCTCTCCCCACAGCATTAGCCAGTGACACCCCACCTCACAACTGCCTTAGATAAATAAACCCCATCCACCTTTCCATCACCCACCTCTTCCCTACCCACCAGTCTCCACCTCTCCCTCACCCACCTCTCCCCTACCCACCAGTCTCCCGCTTGTTATGCAGATCATTTTGGACAAATTAGGTCAGTTTTGTCTCAGGATGCGACCCACACCTGGTCCTTGACTGTTTTCCTCCTGATGTGGCTGTACAGCAGCTTTGGGTTAGATTTGGCTTTCACTGCTATGTCATTTTCGTATTGCCGTTGGGCCTCCCTTCTTACCTGTGCATATTCATTTCTGGCTCTTCGACTGCTCTCCTTATTCTCCTAGGTCATTTGCCTTCTATACTTCTTCCGTTCTCTAGCACACTTGGTTTTAGCCTCTCTACACCTCTGGGTGAACCAAGGGCTCATCCTGGCTTTCTCGCTATTTCTGTTACCCTTCGGTACAAACCTCTTCTCAGCTTCCTTGCATATTGTTGTTACATATTCCATCATCTCGTTTACTGACTTCCCTGCCAGTTCTCTGTCCCACTGAACTCCGTGCAGTCCGCTGTGTAGTCCGCTCTCTTGTATTTTGGCTTCATTCGTCCTGACCTTCCTGCTTCCCTTTCCATTTGTAACTCTATGTATTCGAAGCTCAGAACCACGTGATCACTTACCCCGAAGGGTCTTTCATATGTGAAGCCCTCAATATCTGCACTACTCAAGGTGAATACTAGGTCCAGTCTTGCTGGTTCATCCCCTCTTCACTCTCTCTCTGGTAGTGTCCCTAACGTTTCTGGGACCAAATGTAGCTCCATGTTCTCCCAGTCGATTTCCTTGTTGTTGAAGTCACCCATAATCAGCAGCTTTGCCCTGCTCTCATGAGCCCTTCTGGCCTCTTCAACCAGTGTGTCAACCATCGCTCTATTACTCTCATCATACTCTTGCCTTGGTCTCCTGCTGTTCTGTGGTGGGTTATACATCACTGCAATTACCACCTTGAGACCTCCAGACTGAAGTGTTCCTATTATGTAGTCCCTTGCTTCTCCTCTGTCTCCTCTCTCCAGCTCATCAAAATACCATTGGTTTTTGATGAGCAGTGCCACTTCTCCACCCCGTCTGTTCCCTCTGTCTTTCCTTAGGATCTGATATCCTATTGGAAAGATGGCATCTGTTATCATTCCTGTGAGCTTGGTTTCTGTGAGAGCTATGATGTCCGGTGATGCCTCTTTGACTCTTTTGTGCCACTCCTCCCACTTATTCGTTATTCCATTAGCGTTGGTGTACCATACCTTCAGTTTCCTCTCCAACACTGTGTTCTGAGGTGTCTGTGAGGGTGGGGGACCTGGCAGTGTGCTGTGGGATTCTACGGCATAGTTTGGGGTAGGGGCTGTAAGTGTGGATTATGACTTGTGTTTGGATAGCATGTTTGGTGTTTGGTTGTGGGGTTCTCGGGGTGGTTCTGTGTGTCCTTGCGCTTGTTGCTCTGCCCTGCTCTGGTTGTCCTCTGCTGATTCTGTCCTTGTTTCTCTTCCCAGCCCTTTTCGTTTCTGTGTCCTCTCCCTCAGCTGCTGTCGTTCTGTTCTTGTTCTGTCTCGGTCAGTAGGGGTGTACCTGCTTCAGATGTTATGTCTCCTCTGGGCAATAGCCCTGTAACTTGCTTCAGCCAATTTACCTCATATTTCTAGGGCCTGTATCGTTGCTTCTGCGGCTCTGGCTTGTGACTCCCGTTCTTCTTCTTTGCCTCCATTCTTTTCTCCATTTTTGAAGAAAACTCACCTAATTTGCTCTCCCACTCTTGTTCCATCCTTTTCATTCTTCCTTATCAGAATAATTTTTCTGTGATCTCTTAAGCCTTCAACTTCCCTTCTGAGCCACCATATTTTTTATGGGTTAGGTGTTGTAGTGTGTGTGTGTGTGTGCTGTTTGCGTGTACTCACCTATTTGTGGTTTCAGGATTCGAGACTCAGCTCCTGGCCCCACTTCTTCACTGGTCACTACTAGGTCCTCTCTCTAACTGCTCCATGAGCTTCATCATACCTCGTCTTAAAACTATGTATGGTTCCTGCCTCCACTACATCACATGCCAGACTATTCCACTTCCTGACAACTCTATGATTGAAGAAATACTCCCTAACATCCCTTTGACTCATCGGAGTCTTCAACTTCCAATTGTGACCCCTTGTTTCTGTGTCCCCTCTCTGGAACAGCCTGTCTCTGTCCACCTTATCCATTCTTCTTAGTATTTTGTATGTCGTTATCATGTCTTCCCTAACCCTCCTGTCCTCCAGTGTCGTCAGGTCGATTTCCTTTAACCTTTCTTTGTAGGACATTACCCTTAGCTCTGGAACTAGCCTTGTTGCAAACCTTTGCACTTTCTCTAATTTCTTGATGTGCTTGACCAGGTGTGGGTTCCAAACTGGTGCTGCATACTTCAGTATGAGCCTGACGTACACGGTGTATAGAGTCTTGAACGATTCCTTACTGAGGTATCGGAACACTATTCTCAGGTTTGCCTGGCGCCCATATGCTGCAGCAGTTGTCTGGTTGATGTGTGCTTCCAGAGACGTGCTCGGTATTATACTCACCCCAAGATCCTTCTCCTTGAGTGAGGTTTGCAGTCTTTGGCCACCTAGCCTATACTCTGTCTGCGGTCGTCTTTGCCCTTCCCAGATCTTCATGATTGCATTTGGTTAAATTTGAGGAGCCAGTTGCTGGACCACGCGTCCAGCCTGTCCAAGTCTCTTTGTAGTCCTGCCTGATCCTCATCTGATTTAATTCTCCTCATTAACTTCACCTCATCTGCGAATAGGGACACTTCTGTGTCTATCCCTTCCATCATGTCATTCACATATACCAAAAATAGCACTGGTCATAGGACTGACCTATGTGGGACCCCGCTCGTCACTGGCGCCCACTGTGATACCTCATCACGTACCATGACTCGTTGTTGCCTCCCTGTCAGGTATTCTCTGATCCATTGCAGTGCCTTTCCTGTTATACGTGCCTGATCCTCTAGCTTCTGCACTAATCTCTTGTGAGGAATTGTGTCAAAGGCCTTCTTGCAGTCCAGGAAAACACAATCAACCCTCCCCTCTGTGTGTACTCACCTAATTGTGGTTGCAGGGGTCGAGACTCAGCTCCTGTGCACGTGTACTCACCTAATTGTGCTCACCTAATTGTGGTTGCAGGTGTCGAGACTCAGCTCGTGGCCCCGCCTCTTCACTGTCTGCTACTGGTGTGTTGTGGGGGTTCTTTGCATAGATAGGGTAAGAGAATAAAGATGAGCTTGGTATGGTAGCGTATATTGGAGGCGTAATATATATGAGAAGCCTCGAGTCGTAGGCCTACGTCCGACTTCACTGCCTGTCAGGATGGAACTGGCTGCTGGCCTGCTCGGCCCAGGGGCATTCAAAAAGGGAGGCCTATGATTGGCTAACGAAAAATCACATGGGCAGAGGATGTTGATCACGTGGACAGCTATGGTAACAACCGTTAGAAGTACGAACCGTACAGCTCGGTCATGTTATGTATGTCGTCTCAACATACATCTATACAAACTAAGGACAACAGGCGTACGACTCTCAGCTGATTCTATACAATGTCAAAGTACACAACACTTGAACATTATACTTCACATGGATATTATCGTGACGGAACAATCTACATTACTATATGATATATCATGATACATAGGAATTAATTAATTAAATGAGCTCATTTCTAGAAAATCATGATAAAAAAAAGGATTATTTCTTAGATCGAATCTGTCTTCATGTGATCTACGAATTCTGAGGAAATATATTTACAAGAAGGTAGTGATTAACAGACAAGGTAGATCTGGTGCACTCAAATCTATACTGTTAATTCTCAGAATTCAGAGAGAACGTGAACACATTAAAAAAAAAATTGAATAATACTAAGTTGATATTATAACACACAGTTGAAATTCACTTACTACATTATTTATCTATACAGGTTATTCACATTTAACCCCAACTCTGCTAGGGTGAGATTGATATAGGCTGTATGATTATCATCTCTGGGTAGATCAAACTCTGTTACAATAGGTAACTCAACATCTGATTGAGGAGGATCTACACTGGTATCCACAAATGATACTTGAGGATTTCTCAACACTTGTCGTGTACGTAGGGAATAACGACATTCAGGTTGATCTGACTGATCATTAGAGGTAGAGGGTACAGCAACAGGAGAATTATCAGATTCTGTCTCCCTTGTCTGATTGTCAGGGGTGTCAGGGACTTCGTCATCATCGCATACAAATTTCATATGATCTAAATGCGATTCTTTAAACTGACCTGTACTAATTTCTCTAACTTTATACTTATTGCCATTAATATGTTCGACTACTCTATATGGATCGACAAACTTTTGGTCAAGTTTTGGCATTGCTGAAGTTTTGTTAAAATTAAACAACATGACTCTGGAACCTACTTGAACTTTAGTCGGTTTGGCTCGAGTGTTGGTTACTCTAGTAAATTCTGCTGTTGACTTATGAAGTGTTTCACAATGTCTGAAAACATTCTGAGCTTGACTGGTAGAACTGCTACAAATCATCGATATAAGTCGTTGATTAGAATATAACAGCTCATAAGGCAAATGCTTATCGACACCGTACAATGCATAATGAGGGGTATCACCTATAGAAGCATTAAAAGCAGAATTTATGGAACATTGAACATCAGGAATGACTTCATCCCAGGTTACACTATTGGGATTGAGGGTGGCTCTCAAGACGTCAAGGACTTTCTTATTAGTTCTTTCTGCTAACCCATTACTAGCAGGATGGTGCAGCACAATGGTTGATTTTGTAATCTTGTATAGTGTACACAAGTTTTCTAGGATCTCATTACAAAATTCACCTCCATTATCTGTTATGAGGGACTTAGGAGTGGTATGTCTGCAGATTATACGTTCCTTGAACGCTTTTGCTACTGTCTCAGCAGTCTTATCTGCAATAGGCACTAACTCACAGTATCTGGTAAAATGATCGACCATCACACACAGATGTTTGTTTCCACTGAGGGAACACTGGAAGTTGGTCAACAGATCTAGTGCAACTCTTTCCCATGGCTCACTAGTAGTAGGAAAGATTTGGATTGGATTAGGACCAGTAACATTACCTTTATGTTTCATACAGACACTACATTTCTTAACATACTCGGTAATATCAGTGGACATACGAGGCCAAAAGTATTTCAATCTGGCTTGTTTTACGGAACGATCCATACCAGGATGTGCAACACCTGATACATCGTGAACTAGCTGCAGGGCTACTTTCACTAGTGACTGTGGAATTACTAACTGGTATACTCTTCTACTACCATTACCCAGCTCGGTAGTGCGATACAGTATTTATTGGTTCATGACAAAGTCACTGATGGGTGCTGGTGGCTTCACACTGAGAATAAGATCTTCCTGGAGCAGGAATCGAATCACACCAGACCACATGGGATCTGATCTTTGAGCAGTCTTTACATCCTCAGCACTAAATGGAGGATCAGCAGTTACTACACTGACATGACGCGATAAAGCATCAGCAACTACATTGGATTTGCCAGGCAAATGTTCAAAGGTGGGGTTGAACTCTTGGATAGTCAAGGACCATCTCGCTAGTCTTCCAGTGGGTTGTTTATTCTGGAATAAGGGTATCAATGGGGCATGATCTGTTAAGACATGAACAGAGTACTGATAAATGATGTCTCGGAAGTGCTTTAAAGACCATACTATAGCTAAAGCTTCTTGCTCAGTAACTGTATAATTACGTTCAGCTTTAGTAAGGACTCGGCTAGCAAATGCAACTGCGTTGTACTTGCTACCGGTCTTTTGTGCAAGGACTGCACCAATGCCTATTGAACTAGCATCAGTGGTCAGGTAGAAAGGCTGTGAAAAATCTGGAAATTTCAAAATAGGGGCAGATGTTAGCCTTTCTTTGAGAGTTTGGAATGCTCTTTCTTGACGGAAGGTCCAAACAAATGGAGCATCTTTCTTAAGCAACTCAGTTAGAGGAGCTGCTATTGAAGAAAAATTAGCAATGAATGATCTATAAAAACCTGCTAAGCCCAAAAGGATCTTAGGGTATCAGCGGTTTTGGGAGATGGAAAATTTGATACTGCAGTTACTTTACTCTGGTCAGTCGTAACTCCTCTAGGAGTGACTACGTAACCAAGAAACTTGATTTCTGATCTGAAAAATTGATATTTGGACAGTTTGATCTTTAAATTGGCTTCTTCAAGCTTACCAAGTACTACATCAAGTCTTTTTAAGTGCGTATCTATGTCTTGTGACATGACAATCACATCATCTAAGTACACCATGAGTGTATTACCTATGAGACCTCTAAAGATATTGGTCATGAGCCTCGAGAATGTGATAGGTGATGATCTTAATCCAAAGGCCATACGACGGAATTCAAAATGACCTGTTGGAGTGGAGAATGCGGTGAGCTCTTGGCTGTTCTCATGAAGACGGACTTGCCAAAACCCTTGTAACAAGTCTAGGGTAGAGAAAACTTTGTTATCTCTGATATTATGTAATAGATCACCAAGTACAGGAAGTGGGAAACGATCTGCAATCGTTTTCGCATTTAACTTCCTAAAGTCAATCACTGGGCGCCAAGTACCATCCTTCTTAGGTACTAAGATCAGGGGCACATTCCAAGGTGAATTGCTAGGTGCGATAACACCATCGTCAAGCATCTGGTTGATTAATTTCTCTGCGACAGCAACTTGTGAATGCGGCATTCTGTACGCAGGTACATAAATTGGTCTAGTACCAGGTTTGAGTGGAATACGATGGGACAATAAGTTCGTTATACCCATCTTCTCACCTGGTAAGGCAATGGCTTTACGACGTTTGTTCAACAGATTCAACAAACGTGTGATTTCATCTGGGAAGTCAGTAGGAGCTAAGTCTTTCTCTTCTACTGGTGGAATGGATTGATCCAGTGAAGTGGATGGATCCTCCCGGTTGAAATAGCACCGACCCACTGGTCAGGTGACAACTCATCCCCAACCCGAACAGGGTAAGGATAGTGAACAAGGTCAACAATATTGGTATTTGCTCGGAGCCGAACACTATGACCGGAAGTATTGGCAAGGAAGAAATGGATCTTCCGATCTCTTACAACATGTAAGGATGGCTCGACAAACAAACCCTTCAACTTTACAGGAGTCACTGTCAACTAAGACGTTATCACCATCTGGAACTTGAGGGACAACAACAGTCACTCTAGTGAGGGCACTAGCTGCTACAGAGACGTCTTTCTGTAGGCGGCATGTGACATCAACAAGAGATGGCATTACTAGGTTCAAATAATCGTTTTCCGACAAGGTGCCCCCTGCGGAGAAACTACTATTTGAACTAGTGGGCATTGCAGAGATAGGCTCAGCACTCAAGGTAGTCTGAGGTAGTCTTGAGGCAACTGGATGCTATCCTGCATGACTGAAGATGGAGGTGAAACATAGACAGAGACAGGATCATCAGTGCCTGACCGCTTGGGTACGCTACTGGAAAATGTATTAACTTGAAAGGACTTCATACGGACTTCGTACTCGTCGGCTGTGTGGCAGATCTCAGAACCAAGTTGGTAACCCCAAAATGGTACGACTAAGTCATCTATTTGTGCATGCCATCGGTAAGGATCAAGCACAATACGCAAATCTCACATGGAAGCAAATCCCAGTAGGAGATCACCAGGGAAACTAATCTGGTCAACAACAAAGAAGGAAGCTGTAAAATCTCTACCCTGGATAGTGAAGGTAAGAGAAGTCTGACCTCGAACACGCAGACTAGAACCGGCCACACCACTAAGGGATGACACATGAGTTGGTTCTACGAAAATTACACGTCGTAACTTCTTATCTTTGAATAAACTAGACCTTATAATGTTGACTTGCGCTCCCGAGTCCATGAACACATGAACGGGCGCATTAAGAACAGATGCTTGTACAAGGGGACCTATTTTTGCACTGGAATTTATATGCAAGCACGAAGGAAGGTTTTCATCAGAGCTATTTTCTTCAGGGAATGTTTCGTCAACGTTTTCATCAGAGAAGGTATGTTCTACATCATCCCCAAAAACATCTTCGTCAAAGACTTGTGAAGTAACATCATCAACGAGACATTCTTCTTCAAGACTGCTTAAGGCATTGAAGGAATTACTAACGGGGATGGAGTACTCATTCTCACCTACTGTCACAACTGGTCGGTTTGACGGGGGCGCTCGAATTCCCCCAAATTGGGAAAAGGAGCTTGGCTCTGGTTATTGGCTGTGGAACCACGACCTCTAGTTCCTCTCCTGGTTCTGCGGTTTGAACGACCACGGAAAGATCGTGCCCTGAGGTTATATAAAGCATTGCATGCAGATGTCTCATGGCCATGAATTCTATGATACTCACAGTATGGCAAGTCTGTGTGTTAGTCATCTGTACGGCGCTTCTTAGTGTTACTGTCAGGACAATTAACTGCGATATGGCCACGGTAACCGCAGTTATAACAAATTCTCTGACTATGAGAACTAAACTTACTATAAACACTACGAGATTTATACTGGCTTGGGGCACTAGCCTTGGCTGACTTCTGTGATGGTTTATTCTGCTCGGGTGCTGTGGCACAAACAAGGGGCTGTGCGGCATGAGGTAGAGTTACATAGTTAGTCTGGACACATGGAAAAGTGCCTTGGGTACACAATGAACGAGCATGAACTTGCAGCAGGGGACCGGTGTAGCGCAAGCAGATAAGGGATTCCTCAGAAGGAGGACCTTTTGTGAGAGCAGATGCCCGTGAACATATGGCGGCAAACCATGCATTGAGGTGTTTTTTCATGGCCATTGAACAGGGGCAAGGCATCAGGATCACGAAGAAAACTATATTGACTCTGTGGCTGGGTAGGTCTAGCAGTCGCTAAGTAACTATCAGGAATTTCAGCAGGAGATATGGAAGACATACTTGCAAAGAATTTGCACAAAAACTAATTCAGGTAAAAATGAGAATGATAAAATATTCACAGTACACAATTAGTTAAAATTGAAATTAAAAAGTCATTGAATTAGGTGCAAAAAGGATTAAAACAACTAAAGTACACTGCATGAGAAGTGACAACTCACTGAATTGCACTGTTGAAAATTAAGGAATTACTTAAAAATTGCAATGAAAGGCAATATTACTACTGTATGAATTAACTGCAAAAGTGAGCTGTCCCTACTTTGGAATTCAATAACAATACTAGATGAGAAATAATAAATCAATGCAAAGAGGGAATACAATCAATAAATTGTATGCAACTGGAAAAATAATCGAAAAACAAATTTTATAAAAGAAAATGACACTATAATTTAATATGCATTGCTGGCACAATGAAATAAACTGTAATGCTGAAAGGTTGCATTGAATTATATAGCACTTGTCAGAAATAAACAATGAGTAAAATGGAATAAAGTACACAATACTGTAATGCAAAAATTGTGAGAGCAAAGTAATCCCTTCTGGAGAATAATTTTAAAATGTAATCAATGTTTTGTGTTGTGGAAACAATTTACTGCATCAATTAAAAGCAATGTTGCACTGGGCACAAGTAGAGTGAAAACTTTAACTCTTAGTTCAACTGAATTAACTATTGAAAATAAAGAGAATAATGAATATTACTTTACTTTAACTATTAATATTAAGAGTGAATTTGTTCAAGGAATTATTGATAAAATCAACACAAAGACAATAATACACAAAATAAAGGATAAAAACTTACAGTTGCAGAGGAACACAGAACACAACAATGGTCAGTCACTGAATTGTTAATAATTTATGCAATAAGATCTTGCATGTAAAAAAATTGTATAAAGAGAGTTCTTGCTGCAGACAAAATATTCTATGAACAGGTTCTGCAAAAATTAAGAAAAACTGAGGCACTGTTTAACACAAAAAAAAAAGAAATTGTCTCTGGAATTGAAACAGGTGAGATACTGGCAACAAAAATTAATGGGACACTGAGTCTCGACCCCTGCAACCACAATTAGGTGAGTACAACAATGAAATATGCAACTAGGAACACAGGGGCATAAACATTGAAAAACTAATGCACAGAATTTGCACAAAATACAAGGGAAATGCAATGAAAAAGATAAGGACAAGACAATAATAGGACAACAACACTGAAATAATTACACAACACTGAAATAATGTGTAACACAGCACAGAATTAATAAGCAATAAAGTAAATACGGCACTGAGGAACTGGAAAAAAAATATTACACTGCACACAAGAAACAATAAAATTGGCACACAAAAGTACTTACTGCAGGTGTAGAGAATTTCACAGAGAAGACACTGAGGGAGACACTGAGGGATAAAAATAATAATATTGGAACACAAATATGGTAAACACTGTAGAACACAAATTGTCACTAAGAGAATTCACTGCAGAAATGTCTCACACACTGTGAAGGTTGTCGCCAATCTTCTTAGGAAAAGTATAATAGAAAAAGACAATAATAACAAGAAAAATAAACACTTTATTTTAATAGAATGAAATTTAAATAATAAATACGTAAATATGGTTATAATAATCCTATCTTAAGAAAAATGAAAACAAAAAATATATATATCTGATCCAAAGCTACATATATACACGTGTTGTTCTTGTTAATACAGAAGCAATGAATCCATGTTAGACTCCGTGGTGGTATTGTTGTTGTTGCCTCGATGTTTTCCACAAATCCATCAGTTTTCCAACATCCACAATGTCACAAATGATGTCCGGGACTCAGGTGACAGTTGTCCCCTGGTAAAGTACAGTTGCCTGATGTTTCTAGTGTGTACTGAGGTACTACTGGTGTAGTGAAGAATTGGTGTTACTCTGTTTCTCACTTGGTGAGTACGCCCCCCCCCCACTCAGCCTTGAATCCGATGATCCGAGCGGACACAGAGGACTGTGAATGAAACCACAATAATTACTCACCACTCTAGCATTAATTTACATTGTAGGCATAAGGCCTTTAAAAGAAATGGCGAAACTGTAATAAATAACTTTACCAAAAACCAAGGCAGGACATAGCAGAAGTTAATGTTGTTAAACATGAGTGAAGCTCCAAAAAAATTAAAGAGTGAAGCTCTTGAACATAAAATAATGAAGATACGAGCAGCCGTGAAGTACTTACAGTGAGGTCGGGCGTGGTCAGTCAAGTGATTTCAACCGGTGGCCGGAGCCTAGCATTACACCTCTCACCGGGTGGAAAAGGAGGGGATGGGGTATAGCAGCAGCGAGACACTCACCCCACCTTAACCAGCAAACTACCATTCAACCATCACTCTACATACCCTCACACTTTCATCACTCCTATCTATGGACTTTTCCCTCACACTCCCCCATACCAAGACTGCTAGTCAAGGAATAGAAGTAGAAATTATGAGGTAAAAGTCTCCAAAAAAATGAAAGTCGCATAAGTACCAATATTCTACTGACTGTCACAACTTAACCAGTCAGAGAAATAATTAGATGAACCATTGATATACACTATGAAACTTAAAAGCCTGGATTGCCAATGTCCACCTCAAGAGGCGACTGTTGGTTCCTGTAAAAGTTTCTAGATATACCAATGGTTTATGATCTGTTTCTAGAATGAATTCTTTCCCCAGTAAATAGAATTTAAGTTATGGGTATCTCGTTTCCGGTGGAGAGAATTTATAGGCTCAGAAGTACCGGAAGCAGGGTCGTGGATATGAGGTGTAGTAAGCCATTGACACCTGTTGCACGACCCATACTTTTGACACCTGCGTGTACATATGTGGCCAGAAATAAGTCTGTCTGATTTTATGGCTCATCTTACGATGGGCCCAGTGTTCGGTCACTGGCAGGTCATGAGCCATTTGGAGAATTGTCTCGCGGCATTGATCGGGAATGACCAGGAGGGAATAATCTACTTTAAGAGAATTAGGTTTAAACACAGATTTATATAAGATCCCGTCACGATATTCAAACTTATGTGACGAGTATCTTCCCTGGATAACTGTATTATTTATAGCATGACTATGACAATCCCGAAGTGAAGGGCAAGTCTGCTGTAAATTGATAAAGTCATCTTTTGACCGAAGATCTGTGGCAATTAAAGGATGTGAATGAATGGTTCAGAGAACCGACGAGTTGGTAAATTAGACACATATGCAACACTTGGGTATCTTTATTGAGGAAACGTTTCGCCACACAGTGGCTTCATCAGTCCATACAAAGGAGAATCGTGAAGAACAGGAGGAGTGTGAGGTTGTCAGGCCCTCAATCTTGAATAGAATAACAGCATATGAGCAGAGGGAGCTTATATCTGTAGACAGGAGAGGGGCAGCAGTTGTAGGAGGTGTCACATTTGTTCAATGTGGAGAGGTCGTGCCCAAGGAATAGGCAAGCCACACAGTGGCGAAACGTTTCCTCAATAAAGATACCCAAGTGTTGCATATGTGTCTAATTTACCAACTCGTCGGTTCTCTGAACCATTCATTCACATCCTGTCTGACACTGCAACATCTTGGTATCTTAATACAGGGATTTCTTCGCTTGCCTATTCCTTGGGCACGACCTACTTCCACATTGAACAAATGTGACACCTCCTACAACTGCTGCACCTCTCCTGTCTACAGTATATAAGCTCCCTCTGCTCATATGCTGTTATTCTATTCAAGATTGATGGACTGACAACATCGACTCAAGATTGAGGGCCTGACAACCTCGCACTCCTCCTGTTCTTCACGATTCTCCTTTGTATGGACTGATGAAGCCACTGTGTGGCGAAACGTTTCCTCAATAAAGATATCCAAGTGTTGCATATGTGTCTAATTTACCGACAATTAAAGGATCAATAGAAGGAGAAGCTTGAGCTTTAGTCTTTACGTTACTTGGGACAGATGGTATATGGTTGGAGGTGGCAACCTTACTGTCATCTACTGAGTGCACAGGTGATCCTGCCATCTCGATTCCGAGTGCAGTATCATCTGTTTCAACTTTTAAATGACTATTACTATGAGATAAGGGAGATTTAGCAATAGAACTCCCAAGGATTTTATCTACCTTGGGAGGAGGCTGAGCTGAAAAACTTGCATCTATGTGAGGTGACGAAAGATCGCTCTTCCAAGGAGGAATGGCACCTTTAACGTTACCTATTATTATAGAGCAAGTTGTGATGGGAGCTAGTACCGCATTAGTCCAACCTGAAACCATTTGGACTTGATGTAACACCGCATGATAGGAAACGTGTCTGTACGGCCCAAGTAATCTGAAAGAGTAGTGGAGGCATTGTGGGTTTGAGATTAGGAACAGTTTATCCGAAATGACTATACAAGTACATCCAGTGTCTCCTAATATCTTAGATACCTTAAGACCATTAACTGTTCCTGAACAGAAGGGTGCTTGTTCATTACCGTCTTTGACGCATCTACCCACCTTGTGAACTATCTTAGAAGGGCAATCGGTACGTTTATGTCCTTTTCCACCACATACATGACAAACTGGGATAAATAATTTTTGTTCTCCCTCTACATGAGACTTAACCTTTGGTTCTGGCAAACCATTGCCCTTAGGGATCGATCCTTCAGGCCCTTATAGGAATTATGGGCTTCCGCATACAAGTCAGCAGCCTCAGTAACTTCCGCAGCCTTAATCAGATTACGTTCTCTAATGAAGGTTCGTATCTGGTGGGGCAGAGCCGTCAAGAACTGGTCGGCAACCATGAAATCTCTAAGAGATTCATAAGTGTGATCAATTCCTGCACTGTCTATCCAAAATCAAAAAACGAAAGAGAGTAATCTGTAACTGCTGGAAATTCTGACCGTGTTGTAATGCGGCATACCTGAAATTCTTCCTATAAGAGTTAGTGGTTTTCTGGTAAGCCTTAAGAATTGCCTTTTTCAACAGATTATAGTCACAAATTATATCATGAGAAAAAGTAGCATAAATGTTCAAAGCTGTCCCTGAGAATAACATACCCAGCCTAGTAGCCCAAGAATCAACTGGCCATTCACAGAGGGTAGCTGTGTTTTCAAATCTGATATTACAAATAAATAAGCATTTGTAATAACGACTGTTTGGGATACTAAGTAAAATATCGTATTTTCAATATTTATTATATTATTATTAATATAAAAACATATAGTACTCTGAATAAAATCATAAATCTATATAATCTGTGTAAAAACATATATAATCTCTTTATACACAATTATAACTTAGTAAAAATTCACAAGTAAAAACAATCATAAAATTCAGTGCAGTGTCAAACGTCGCTGCCATCGTCGTGTCACACAGGACACCACCACACCTCTAGTCATGGCACGCATTCTCTTCCGTGTCATCAGACACCCTTGTCTCTGTGTTACACAACACGCCTTCTCTCCGTGTCACACGACACTCTCTGTGCCACATGGCACGCCCCCTGTGTCATGACTCCGTCTCTAAAACCTAGTCACCGCGTCATCCGACACCAAATCACACGACTATTCCACTTGTGTCGTGCCACCAGTTGTCACTACATCAATGAACACACACCAGTGACACTACAACACCAGTGACACTTTCAGGTACAGTCTCAACTCGGGTACACAGTCTCAGGTACAAAACAGTCTCGGTACACTGTCTCCTCAGGACACTTACACTCTCCATAGTGCAGGTACAATCTCCATAGTGCAGGTACACTCTCCATAGTGCAGGTACACTCTCCATAGTGCAGGTACACTCTCCATAGTGCAGGTACACTCTCCATAGTGCAGGTACACTCTCCATAGTGCAGGTACACTCTCCATAGTGCAGGTACACTCTCCATAGTGCAGGTACACTCTCCATAGTACAGGTACACTCTCCATAGTGCAGGTACACTCTCCATAGTGCAGGTACACTCTCCATAGTGCAGGTACACTCTCCATAGTGCAGGTACACTCTCCATAGTGCAGGTACACTCTCCATAGTGAAGGTACACTCTCCATAGTGAAGGTACACTCTCCATAGTGAAGGTACACTCTCCATAGTGAAGGTACACTCTCCATAGTGAAGGTACACTCTCCATAGTGAAGGTACACTCTCCATAGTGCAGGTACACTCTCCATAGTGCAGGTACACTCTCCATAGTGCAGGTAAGAGTCTGTACACTCTCCAAGGTGTAGGGAAGATAGTCCGGTGAGCACTCTCCAATGGTGTAGGAGAGTCGGAAGGACACTCTACATAGTGTATGTGGAGAGTCCGGTTAACGCTCTCCAGTGTGAGAAGCACCCTACTAGAGCTGTGACACTCTCTACTAGAGTCTGGGTGGACCTCAGTCTGGTGGCTCTACTAGAGTCTGGTGGACACTCTCTACTAGAGTCTGGTGGACACTCTCTACTAGAGTCTGGTGGACACTCTCTACTAGAGTCTGGTGGACACTCTCTACTAGAGTCTGGTGGACACTCTACTAGAGTCTGGTGGACACTCTCTACTAGAGTCTGGTGGACACTCTACTAGAGTCTGGTGGACACTCTACTAGAGTCTGGTGGACACTCTCTACTAGAGTCTGGTGGACACTCTCTACTAGAGTCTGGTGACCTCTACAGAGTCTGGTGGACACTCTAGGAGAGTCTGGTGGACACTCTACTGGAGTCTGGTGAACACTCTAGGAGAGTCTGGTGGACACTCTCTACTAGAGTCTGGTGAACACTGTCAGTCAAGCTGACCCGGCAGTCAAACATCAGGTCTGATGACGTACCCTTGACTGCCGGCCGGTAAGGTAACTACCTAACAACCATTGTTAGATAAGGGGCCGTAAACCCCACCACAAAATGACCGACACACAAAGATTCAGGTACTATGTAATAAATTTTATCCCAAACAGTCATTTCCCGGACAAACAATATGATCCCGGACAGGCCACTCATATTACAAATAAATAAGCATTTGTAATAACGACTGTTTGGGATACTAAGTAAAATATCGTATTTTCAATATTTATTATATTATTATTAATATAAAAACATATAGTACTCTGAATAAAATCATAAATCTATATAATCTGTGTAAAACATATATAATCTCTTTATACACAATTATAACTTAGTAAAACAAAAAAACAATCATAAAATTCAGGCAGTGTCAAAGTCGTTGCCATCGTCGTGTCACACAGGACACCACCACCCTCTAGTCATGGCCGCATTCTCTTCCGTGTCATCAGACACCCTTGTCTCTGTGTTCACAACACGCCTTCCTCCGTGTCACACGACACTCTCTGTGCCACATGGCACGCCCCTGTGTCATGACTCCGTCTCTAAAAACCCAGTCACCGCGTCATCCACACCAACACCAATCACACGACATTCCATTGTGTCGGCCACCAGTTGTCACTACATCAATGAACACACACCAGTGACACTACAACACCAGTGACACTTTCAGGTACAGTCTCAACTCCGGGTACACAGTCTCAGGTACAAAACAGTCTCGGACACTGTCTCCCTCGCAGGAACACTTACACTCCCATAGTGCAGGTACACTCTCCATAGTGCAGGTACACTCCCATAGTGCAGGTACACTCTCCCCTAGTGCAGGTACACTCTCCATAGTGCAGGTACACTCCCATAGTGCGGTACACTCTCCATAGTGCAGGTACACTCTCCATGTGCAGGTACACTCTCCATAGTGCAGGTACACTCTCCATAGTACAGGTACACTCTCCATAGTGCAGGTACACTCTCCATAGTGCAGGACACTTCCATAGGCAGGTACACTCTCCATAGTGCAGGTACACTCTCCATAGTGAGGTACACTCTCCATAGTGCAGGACACTCTCCATAGTGCAGGGACACTTCCATAGGCGGTACACTCTCCATAGTGCAGGTACACTTCCATAGGCAGGTACACTCTCCATAGTGCAGGTACACTCTCCATAGTGCAGGGACACTCTCCATAGTGAAGGTACACCTCCATAGTGAAGGTACACTCTCCAAGTAAGGTACCTCTCCATAGTGAAGGTACACTCTCCATAGTGCAGGTACACTCTCCATAGTGCAGGTACACTCTCCATAGTGCAGGTACCCTCCATAGTGCAGGTACACTCTCCATAGTGCAGGTACACTCTCCATAGTGCAGGGACACTCTCCATAGTGCAGGTACACTCTCCATAGTGAAGGTACACTCTCCATAGTGAAGGTACACTCTCCATAGTGAATACACTCTCCATAGTGCAGGTACACTTCCATAGTGCAGGTACATTCCATAGTGGGTACACTCTATAGTGCAGGTACACTTTCCCTAGTGCAGGTACACTTCCATAGTGCAGTACACTCTCCATAGTGCAGGTACACTCTCCATAGTGCAGGTACACTCTCCATAGTGCAGGTAAGAGCTGTCACTTCCAAGGGTAGGGAAGAGATCCTGGCACTCTCCAATGGTGTAGGGAGAGTCGGAAGGACACTCTACAATAGTGTATGTGGAGAGTCCGGTTAACGTCTCCAGGTGAGAGAAGTTGACACTCTCTACTAGAGTCTGGTGGACACTCCTACTAGAGTTGGGGGACACTCTCTACTAAGTCTGGTGGACACCCCTACTAGAGTCTGGTGGACACTCTTACTGGAGTTAGAACACTCTAGGAGAGTCTGGGGACACTCTTACTGGAGTCTGGTGAACACTGTCGTCACCGACCCGGCAGTCAAAAAATCGGGCGATGACGTAACCCTTGACTGCCGGCCGGTAAGGTAACTACCTAACAACCATTGTTAGATAAGGGGCCGTAACATCTGATAATATAAGAAGTTACGTCTTCCCCCTCTGTAAGGGTGGTAAGTTGGGGGGGGGGGTATTGAAGGAGGGGACGCTCCTATGCCCTCATATAATTTCTGCTGGGTAAGACCTAGTTTTTATTCTCTAATTCTAGACGAGCTTTTTAACTCACGATCTTTCTCTTTCCCGTTCCTCATGTTTCTCTAGCTTTTGCTCTTTCCTCTAATTCTTCTCTAGAGCGCATGCTTCACGTTCTCTAGCCTGTTGTTCAGGAC
>WNWK01031207.1:0-22873 GCA_009830355.1 Cherax destructor
AAAACCAACAAGAATCTGAGACTATTGCCTCTCTATTAGACCACATCTGGACTAACACCATATCCCCTCTAAAATCAGGCATACTCACAGATAATACCACAGACCACTACCCTACCTTTTCATAACCAACCTAGGTAAATTACCCTAGAGACTACTAAAGTTACTTTCAGACTACATAATGAGGCAGCTCTTAATAACTTCATAACAGCTATGTCAAACATTGACTGGCAAATCAGTTAGACACCTATACAGATACTGACATATGTATTAATAATTTTCTAAAAGACTCAATACCTCTATAACATGCATTGCCCTAAAAACTAAACAGATCACAGCTAAGAGACTAAACAATCCCTGGCTAAAACCCACATTCTCTTATCCATTAATATAAAACACCTATATGAAAAACAGTTCAGAATAGGTCAATTTTTTATTATTATTAACATCGTCCGATTCCACCAAGGCAGGGTGGCCCGAAAAGAAAACTTTCATCATCATTCACTCCATCACTGTCTTGCCAGAGGGGTGCTTTACACTACAGTTATAAAACTGCAACATTAACACCCCTCCTTCAGAGTGCAGACACTGTACTTCCCATCTCCAGGACTCAAGTCCAGCCTGCTGGTTTCCCTGAATCCCTTCATAAATGTTACTTTGCTCACACTCCAACAGCACGTCAAGTATTAAAAACATTTGTCTCCATTCACTCTATCAAATACGCTCACACATGCTTGCTGAAAGTCAAAGCCCTCGCACACAAAACCTCCTTTACCCCCTTTCTCCAACCTTTCCTAGGCCGACCCTACCCCGCCTTCCCTCCACTACAGATTTATACACTCTCGAAACATTCTGTCTCGTTCCATTCTCTCTACATGTCCAAACCACCTCAACAACCCTCCTCAGCTCTCTGGATAATAGTTTTGGTAATCCCACACCTCCTCCTAATTTCCAAACTCCGAATTCTCTGCATTATATTCACACCACACATTGACCTCAGACATGACATCTCCACTGCCTCCAGCCTTCTCCTCATTGCAACATTCATCACCCATGCTTCACACCCATATAAGAGTGTTGGTATAACTATACTCTCATACATTCCCCTCTTTACTTCCATGGACAAAGTTTTTTGTCTCCACAAACTACGAAGTGCTCCACTCACCCTTTTCCTTCATCAATTCTATGATTCACCTCATCCTTCATAGACCCATCTGCTGACATGTCCACTCCCAAATATCTGAATACATTCACCTCCTCCATACTCTCTCCCTCCAATCTGATATCCAATCTTTTGTCACCTAATCTTTTTGTGATCCTCATCACCTTACTCTTTCCTATATTCACTTTCAATTTTCTTCTTTTACACACCCTACCAAATTCATCCACCAATCTCTGCAACTTCTCTTCAGAATCTCCCAAAAGCACAGTGTCCTCAGCAAAAAGCAACTGTCACAACTCCCACTTTGTATTTGATTCTTTATCTTTTAACCCACACCTCTTGCCAAGACCCTTGCATTCACTTCTCTTACAACCCCATCTATAAATATATTGAACAACCACGGTGACATCACACATCCTTGTCTAAGGCCCACTTTTACTAGGAAATAGTCCCCTCCTCCTAACACTCTAACCTGAGCCTCACTATCCTCATAAAACTCTTCACTGCTTTCAGCAACCTACCTCCTATTCCATACACCTGCAACATCTGCCATATTGCCCCCTATCCACCCTATCATACGTTTTTCCAAATCCATAAATGCCACAAAACCTCTTTACCCTTATCAAATACTGTTCACCTATATGTTTCACTGTAAACACTTGGTCTACAACCCCCTACCTTTCCTAAAGCCCCTTGTTCATCTGCTATCCTGCTTTCTGTCTTACTCTTTATTCTTTCAATAATACTGTACAATACACTTACCAGACACTCAACAGATTATTCCATTAAAATTTAACTTTCATCTTTTGTCCTGTATCAGGAACATACATGCTCTCTGCCAATCCCTAGGTACCTTACCCTCTTCCATACATTTATTAAATAATAGCACCAACCACTCCAGAACTATATCCCACCTGCTTTTAACATTTCTATCTTTATCCCATCAATCCCAGGTGCCTTACCCTTTCATTCTACCCACTGCCTCACGAACTTCCCCACACTCACAACTGGCTCTTCCACACTCCTACAAGATGTTATTCTCCTTGCCCTATACACAAAATCACAGCTTCCTATCTTCATCAACATTTAACAACTCCTCAAAATATTCCTCCATCTTCCTATACCTCTAACTCTCCATTTAATAACTCTCCTATCCTATTTTTAACTGTCAAATCCATTTGTTCCCTAGGCTTCCTCAACTTATTAATCTCACTCCAAAACTTTTTCTTATTTTCAACAAAATTGTTGACATCATCTCACCCACTCTCATTTGCTCTCTTTTTACATTGCTTCACCACTCTCTTAACCTCTCTTTTTCTCTCCATATACTCTTCCTCCTTGCATCACTTCTACTTTGTAAAAACCTCTCATATGCTAACTTTTCTCCTTACTACTCTCTTTACATCATCATTCCACCAATCGCTCTTCTTCTCTCCGCACCCACTCGCCTGTAACCACAAACTTCTGCTGAACACTCTAACATTACATTTTTAAATCTACCCCATACATCTTCGACCCCATTGCCTACACTCTCACTAGCCCATCTATCCTCCAATAGTTGTTTATATCTTACCCTAACTGCCTCCTCTTTTAGTTTATAAACCTTCACCTCTCTCTTACTTACTGCTTCTATTTTCCTTGTATCCCATCTACCTTTTACTCCCACTGTAGCTATAACTAAAAAGTGATCTGATATATCTGTGGCCCCTCTATAAACAGTACATCCTGAAGTCTACTCAACAGTCTTTTATCTACCAATACGTAGTCCAACAAACTACTGTCATTTACATCATATCTTGTATACTTATTTATCCTCTTTTTCTTAAATATGTATTACCTATACTAACCCTTTCTATAAAAATTAATAAAGGGCTCCCATTATCATTTACACCTGGCACCCCAAACTTACCTACCACCCCTCTCTACATGTTTCCCCTACTTTAGCATTTGGTCCCCTACCACAATTACTCTCACTTGGTTCAAAGTTCCTATACATTCCTTTCTCCCAAATCTCTCTCTCTCCTCTACACTCCTCTCTCCAGTGCATACAGCTATTATGACCCCTTTTTGCATCCACCTTATTTAATCCAATAATTTGAATTTACACATTTATATTCCTCTTCTCCTTCCATAACATCTCAACATTTTCCCCCTTCCTACTCTAACTCTTAGATACTCTGACTTAATCCTAATTTTCCACTGAAACTCGCATCCCTCAGCTTTGTTTGCTTAAGGCCAAACATCCAACTTCTTTTCATTCTAACATCAGCAATCATCTCTTTCTTATCCCCCATCATCCACGCACATTCAAAACCAGTTTTAAATTTTCTTTTTTTTTGTAAATGTGTACATGAAAAGGGGTTACTACCATTGCTCCCAGCATTTTAGTCACCTCATCGACACGCATGGCTTATGGGGGAAAAGATTCTTTCCACTTCCCCATGGACAATAGAGAAAATAAAAAGAACAAGAGCTATCAAGAAAAAACCTAGATATGTGTATGTATATACTATATGCATGTGCATGCCTGTGTAGTGTGACCTAAAGTGTAAGTAGCTAGATATACCTGTTATCCAGCGTGTTTATGAGACAGAAAAAAGACACCAGCAATCCTACCATCATGTATAACAAGAAAACAAACAAAACATTACTCATCAAACCTAACCAGCCTGATAAGAAGGTCAAAAATTTTTTATTATGAGAACAGATTAAATAACTTAAGATGATATGAAAAGACCTGGAAAACCCTATCTGAAATTCTAGGAACTAAAAGTATCCAGAAACATAACAATCAAACTGACAAACCCAGATGAACCCCTCTCTCACCAACTGAAACAGCAGACTAAATCTTTCTTCTCGACAATAGGAAAAAAGTTGGCAAGCAAAATCCCAAGTTCAAACACTCCACCTAATGCTTACCTCACTGGAGGCTACCCAAATACACTATTCCTAGCTCCAACCAACCCAAAAGAAGTCTCGCTTGTTATTAACACATTAAAAAACAAGGCAGGAGATCTAAATAACTTACCCCCTTTCATATTCAAAAAAGCTTCTCAAGTACTATCACCAATTATTGCAACGCTCTTTAACAAATCCATTGAATCCTCCACCTTCCCATCAATACTCAAAATAGCGAGGGTTACCCCCATACATAAAGGCAGAGATCAAACAGACCTAAATAACTATAGGTCAATATCTAACTTACCCCTTCTCTCCAAAATCTTTGAAAAGTTAATTCATAGGCAAATCTATTCCTACCTCATCTCCCACAACTTACTCAACCCCTGTCAGTTTGGTTTCAGGCCTAATAAAAACACAAATGATGCAATCATACACATGCTAGAAATAATATACACCCCTCTTGAAAATAAAGAAATCCCACTGGGAATCTTCATTGATTTACGTAAAGCTTTTGATACAGTTGACCATGATCTGTTACATCTAAAATTATCACACTATGGTATAAGAGGGCACTTCCTCAACTACTTAAAGTCATACCTTAGCGACAGAAGCCAATGTGTGTCCACAAATGGAGCTAACTCTTCCACACAAACAATTGCAGTTGGTGTCCCACAGAGAAGTGTTCTTGGCCCACTTCTCTTTCTCATTTACATAAACAACCTACCAAATGCATCTCAACTACTCAAACCCATAGTATTTGCAGATGACACTACATACGTCTTCTCTCACCCATGCCCAGTCACACTAGCCAACACTGTAAATGCTGAATTACAGAAAATATCTACCTGGATGATGACTAACAAGCTTACCCTCAATGTTGACAAAACCTATTTCATTCAGTTTGGGAACAGAGCTACAAATTCTACCCAGACAGACTCTGTAGTATGTGTTATTTCAGACTTTATACCCATTTTTATGCAACAGTTCAAGCGATCTTGGACATACAGTGCCACCCCACCCCCCTTGCAGATACTTCTATCTACTTGGAACAAATTAAAACCCTGAATGTGACATTCAGCTGGCATGTCCCGATTTTTCGAATTAAACCACGTCTCAGTTATGGCAAATACATCAATGTTACCTGCACTAGCAACTAACCTCAACTCATCTATTTTATTCCTAGCACTACGACAATTACTACAGTAGAACGTCATTTAGCACTATAGTTACGTTCCTGAAAAAGTCGTGTTAGATAATTTTGTGTTAAATAATTAACAAAACTTATGGGAAAAATAGGGTTACGTTCCTGGGAGTCCCCAAAAAGCCAAACAAGTTTTTTTAGACCAACAGATCTTGCAAAAATTGAAGGCGAATATGTAATTTTAGTTCATTGTCATGATATATTACTGCTTAAGACTACAAATGCAGTAGAAATTATAGTATTTCTTACCTTAAATTGTGGGTATTGATGTTTGTGGATGGTAGTGAAGAGTGGATATGGATGGT
Source organism: Cherax destructor (assembly GCA_009830355.1). Classification (NCBI taxonomy): domain Eukaryota; kingdom Metazoa; phylum Arthropoda; class Malacostraca; order Decapoda; family Parastacidae; genus Cherax; species Cherax destructor. Next base: position 5,567 of record WNWK01031207.1, read on the forward strand.
GTGGCCCTTTTGGGCTGAGGTGGATGCTTGTTGGTTGTCGGTAGAAGTGGATGGTAGAGGTTCTGGTGCTGAAGTCGATGGTTGTATTGCAGTGTGCATAAATTATGTAATGGATCTCTGGGCTCTTTTATTCTGCATTACATTATACAGCTGACGGTAAGGCATCATCAGCTGGTCTAGACCACGTTTCAAAGCCCTGCTTCTAGCTTTGTCAGGGTCCTCTTCACTGAATAAGTCTGCTAGTTTAGCAGCAACATGGAACTGCTCACGTAACTGCTGCAATGTTAACTGTTTTTCTTCAGGTTCTTCTTCATCTTCTTCTGTTATCTCCCTCCCTTGAATCTGTGCATCGAACTCTGCCAACATTTCCTCTGGACTCCTGTCTTCATCAGCATCTTCTAAGAGTTCATTCACATCATCTTCATTCATATCTTCAAAACCATCACCTGGTAATCTCCTTGCCAGCTGAACAATTTCCTGAACCTGACTCTCAAGCAAGAAAAAACCAGAGAAAGAATTAACTACAGAAGGCCATAACTTTCCCCAGTTTGCATTTAATGTTGATTGGGGCACTTCATTCCATCCACTTCTAGCATAGCTGATGGCATCTGCAATGTTAAATTTACTCCAGAAGCTTGGTACTGCCAGGTTGGAGTCAGAGTTCATTGATGCAATTAGTTTTTTTATAATTTTTTTTTGTGTAGTTACACTTGAATGTCTGAATAACTCCCCGGTCCAGTGGTTGTATCAGAGATGTTGTATTTGGAGGTAAAAATACAACTTTTATATGTGGGGTCACATCCAGCAAAGCTTGTGGATGAGTACGGGAATTATCAAGAATGAAGAGAGCCTTGAATGCAAGGTTCTTGCTGTGCAGGTAAAACTTGACTTCAGGAATAAAGTGATGCTTAAACCAGTCAATAAATATTTCCTCTGTCATCCATGCTGACTGGTTTGACTTCCAAATTACTGGTAAGGTGTTTTTAGCCACACCTTTCAAAGCACGAGGAGTCTTAGAGCGGTAAATAACCATGGGCTTACACTTGAAATCACCTGATGCATTACCGCAAAGGAGCAAGGTGAAGCGATCCTTCGCTGCCTTGATGCCCGGTGCACTTTTCTCTTGCTGACTGATAAAAGTTTATGTTGGCATTTTCTTCCAGAAAACACCTGTCTCGTCAGCATTAAACACTTGCTGTGGCTCATAGCCACCCTCAGAAATAAGTTCCTGAAATTCAGCAGGGAAATTACTATTTAACTTAAAGTTTTTGAACCAGCCTGTGGTAAACATACACTCGTTTTCAGGCCTTCCTTCCTTATCACACACTGCCTTAAATAACTGTAAGGCCTTTTCCCTAATTAAGAGAAAACTAAGTGGTGCACCTTTCTTTGTTTTCTGTTCGATCCACTCAAGCAACAAGTTTTCAGTTTTATTTACTTGTTGGGACCTACGTGTCATTCTTTTCATGAGGTCACATTTTGGGTTATTCATTACACAAGCTCGTATATTTGCCTCATTCTTCCTAATCGTACGAACTGACGCTTCATTAAGGCCATAGGCCCTCACTATATCCCTCACATGTGAGCCACTCTTAAGCTTATCTAATATCTCGATTTTCTTTGAAATTCCTAGACTTGAACGCTTAAACTTTTTCTTGTCACTTGCTGGAACACTTGTATGCTTACTGGGTGCCATGATTGCTTGGTATATTTATCAAAATGCAATGAAAATGAGGAAATGAATGTAAATAAACACAGCGAGCTTCCCAATACTTATCGTCCTGCACGTGTACGAACCAAACTGAACGCTGGGAGGGATGCGTGGGTGGGTGAGGGTGGCGGGGGATGGCACAAGGACTCCCCACCGCGCGCTAAAAAATTTTCCCCTCCTGCCGAACCGTGTAATATCATCTTTACGTCGTGTAAGATGATAATGTGTCGCAAATCTTAAATCGTACAATACCCGTAACATGCAACATAATCTCGTGCTAAATGACATTCTACTGTATAAAATATATTTAAAGACCCTCTTTTCTCTTTACCCATCCTGCTCATTTCTGTTTTTTCCACTATACCTATTACATTCCTTGTCATCTAGTGCCACTGGCTTTCCAGTATCCACCTTATTCTGCCTATTACTAGTTCCCCTAGAACTCATAATATTACTAAACTGGGACTTCACTGTTTTTCCCCCAAAACCCATACCACTAACTTTTTCTAGTTTAAAGCCCTGACAGCTCCCTCCACTGCATTTGCCAGTGCCCCCACTCCAGACCTAGATAAGTGAACTCCATCCCTGGCATACATGTCATTTCTGCCATAGAAGAGGTCCCAGTTGTCAATGAATGTTACTGCATTTTCCTTACAGTATTTGTCCAGCCAGCAATTGACACCAACTGCCCTGGACAACCATTCATTTCCAACACCTCTCCTTGGCAAAATACAGTGGTCCCTCAGTTTTCGCCGAAAATTCGTTCCAGAATGCTGCTCAAGTGCCATTACTGAACGAATTTACTTCCTTAAGAAATAATGTCACGTAGGTTAGTCTATTTCAGACCCCCAAAAATACACTTGCAACAGCACTTACGAAAATACACTTACATAAATGTTCGAGTTTGGAGATGCACGAAAACCGAGGGACCACTGTACCACATATGACAGGGTTCCCACCCTTCTTCCTAATAATGTCTATTGCTGATCTATACCTGCTAGTCAGGTCTTCACTCCTACGTCTGCCAATACCGTCGCCACCAGCACTGAGACAGATAATAGGATTACTCCCATTATCTCTCATAATGTCGTCCAGATGGCTAACAATATCCTCCATCCCAGCCCCAGGAATCAAACCCTCTGTCTCCTACTTCTATCTTTCAAGCAAAAGGCCCTATCCATAAACCTAATCTGACTGTCCCCAACTAAAACAATGTTCTTACCTCGACTGGCGGTGTGCATGATGTTCTTGACGGTCTTAGTAGAGATGGTCTTCGCTGGGATGTCTTCACTGGCTGGCTTCACTATGTCATTAACAATTATCTTTGTTGGAAGATCATGGGTGGTCGATTCACATTCATCTGATAACAAGGAAAAAGAGTTGCTGGTTTTCACAGCAGACTCCTGGACCTTCTTCAACTTTAACTTCGTCCCTTCAGATCCGACTAGCATCCATTCGTTGGTCTGATCATCGGCGACATTGTTCCGGGGATAATCCTTGCATATACCCTTCAATCGTTGAATTTCTCTTCTAGCTTCTATTAATTCTGCCTTAAGTTGGAGATATAGCTGCTCGTAGTCGAGGGAAACCATCATCCAATCTCAGGCAGCTAAGAACAGAGAGCACAGTTGAAAAGTCTTCACAGAGCAAAGGTGGTTCAGTCCACAGAGAGTACACTAGACACGTCCATACTGAGCTAAGTACAGGTCACCACTGTGACCTGTTTTTAAGGCATTAGTACTATAGCCTCCACCTTGGCATTCACTGGGGCCACTTTTACCTGGCCAATTACATGTCCTAGAAAAGTTACCTGGGCTTGTCCAAAAACACTTTTCCCTAGATTAACTGTGAGCTGAGTATCAGCTATTCCACATGTTCTGCCCAACAATTACTAAAAACAATAAGGTCATCAATATAACACCTTAGCAAACCTTTGGCAAATCTTTTCAATATATCACTACAAACTGGCATAGTGCCAGACAAGTGGAAAAGGGCAAATGTAATACCTATTTACAAGGCAGGTGACAGGTCCTTAGCTTCGAACTATAGACCAATAAGCCTTACCTCCATAGTTGGTAAATTTATGGAATCAATAATTGCCGAGGCAATTCGTAGCCATCTTGAAAAGCATAAATTGATTAATGAATCTCAACACGGTTTTACAAAGGGGCGTTCATGTCTTACGAATTTACTAACTTTTTTCACTAAGGTGTTTGAGGAAGTAGATCATGGTAATGAATATGATATTGTGTATATGGACTTCAGTAAGGCTTTCGATAAAGTTCCACATCAGAGGCTACTGAGGAAACTTAAGGCACACGGAATAGGAGGAGAAATTTTTTCCTGGGTAGAGGCATGGTTGACTAATAGGCGGCAGAGAGTTTGCATAAATGGAGAGAAATCAGAATGGGGGCATGTCTCAAGCGGTGTTCCACAGGGGTCAGTTTTGGGCCCCCTGTTGTTTACAATTTACATAAACGACATAGATGAGGGAATAAATAGTAGCATAAGTAAATTTGCTGATGACACCAAAATAGGCCGTCCAATTCATTCAAACGAGGACATTAGAGCACTCCAGGATGATTTGAATAGACTGATGCAGTGGTCGGAGAAGTGGCAGATGCAGTTTAATGTAAACAAATGCAAAGTTCTAAATGTTGGGCAGGACAATAACCATGCCACATATAAGCTGAATAATATAGATCTTATTACTTGTAATTGCGAGAAGGATTTAGGAGTTCTGGTTAGTAGTAATCTGAAGCCTAGACAACAGTGCATAAGTGTTCGCAATAAAGCTAACAGAATCCTTGGCTTCATATCAAGAAGTATAAATAACAGAAGTCCTCAGGTTGTTCTTCAACTCTATATATCTTTGGTTAGGCCTCATTTAGATTATGCTGCACAGTTCTGGTCACCGTATTACAGAATGGATATAAATGCACTGGAAAACGTACAGAGGAGGATGACAAAGTTGATCCCATGTATCAGAAATCTTCCCTATGAGGATAGACTGAGGGCCCTGAATCTGCACTCTCTAGAAAGGCGTAGAATTAGGGGGATATGATTGAGGTGTACAAATGGAAAACAGGAATAAACAAAGGGGATGTAAATAGCGTGCTGAAAATATCCAACCAAGACAGGACTCGCAGCAATGGTTTCAAGTTGGAAAAGTTCAGATTCAGGAAGGATATAGGAAAGCACTGGTTTGGTAATAGAGTTGTGGATGAGTGGAACAAACTCCGAGTACCGTCATAGATGCTAAGGCGTTGTGTAGTTTTAAAAATAGGTTAGATAAATACATGAGTGGGTGTGGATGGGTGTGAGCTTGTACTAGGTCAGATGCAGTGCTCCTTCCTTAAGTGAATGTAACCTGACCTGTACTAATTCCTTAAGTGGAAGTGACCTGACCAGGTGGTCGGCTGGACAATTATATGAGTGGGTGCGGTTGGGTGTGAATTGGTCCTGACTAGGTTGTGCTACTAGGTCAGATGCAGTGCTCCTTCCTTAAGTGAATGTAACCTGACCTGGCTGGGTCGGGGCATTGGCTTAAGCCGTTGGAGATTTGGACCTGCCTCGCATGGGCCAGTAGGCCTGCTGCAGTGTTCCTTCTTTCTTATGTTCTTATGTTCTTATGACTTCGCGCATCCTGCGTTGAAAACAGGAGGGTGCGTTACGAAGCCCGAATGGGAGAAGTTTGTACTGAAAAAGCCCATCTGGCGTTACAAAAGCAGAGATGTCACTGGCACGTGGGGTTAATGGAATCTGATAATAACCCTTCAACAGGTCTAATTTACTTACATATTTAGCTCCCCCCACTTCTAGGAAGAGGAAAACACTCAGCCTTAGTTATTAAATTAACCTTGCAGTAGTCAGTGCACATCCTCATGGTGCCATATGGTTTGAGAACCATTAAGCAGGGTGATGCCCATTCACTCTCGCTCAGTACTATTGAATTATTGTCAAGTTGGAATTTCACCTCCTTCTCCATACTTGCTTTCTTTTGTGGGTTCATTCTATTAGGGACCTGCCGAATTGGTTCAGCTTCCCTACATTCAAATCATGGAGCTTTAAATTTCTTACTTTAGGGGTATCCCCAAACAAATCCTCAAAATTCAAGAGAAGCTGAACCATCTCTGCACTCCGTTCTTTACTAAGGCCTAGCATACATTGTGTAGGGTCCTTTAACAATGCCCTGTTACTAAGATATACATCTTTGGTTTCCTGCAAATCAGTGCCCAACCCTGGATCACCTACTATATTAACACTCGCCACACCAAATCTTTGATGGTACCTTTTTAGCCTGTTTTTATGCACATCACGTTCAGACTTCCGCCATCCAGGAGTGTAAATTCTGTAATTTTGATCAGTGACCTTTTTCACCACTTTGTACGGCCCACTGTACTTTGTTTTTAAGGCATTACCAGGCACCAGCTCCAATGCCAGCACCTCCTCTTCAACGTCAAAGGTACAGGGCACTGCCTTGCAGTCAAATAGTCTCTTCAGAGACTATTTGACTGCAGATTCCAAACTTGGATACAGGTGCAAGTACAGCTAGTGGGCCAAAACTCAAAAGATTTTCTACAGCACTTGAAGGGTCGTGGCATGGGTGTAAGTAGTGGAATGCATTCGGGTATGACTGCTGCGAGTGTCCAGGTTCAGCCAGGAGCACCAGGTTATGTTTATAATAATCAAAGTGGTGCTTACACTAGCAGTATGCGACCTGCGCCTTTAGGCGCTCTGCAGAATGACACAATCAACACTAAGAAAACACTGGTGGACAGCGGCGGTGTTGCCCGAAGAGGGAAGGAAGATGAATGAAGTCATCTTCAATTCATCAGTCTACACAAGAAGCATCCGTCTCTCAACGAGTTATCCTGATGTCATGTCTGCAAATCTCAGAATCCAGACACAGGTACAAGCAGCATGCAGGCAGAAATTTGTCGAATTCTCCGAGAAGTGGCGTCCCTCTGTCGACTCACCGCCACAGCATCCCACCACTGCCACCAATGTTTTCTAGGATTATTGGGTACACAGGCTGTGTGTTTGTGACCCAAGGGGCCATGCCTGAGGGAGAGAGAGACGGAGAGGTAAGGCCTGTTGACTGAGTGATACCTGGACGCATGGCGCGAAATATGAACTCAGCTGGCAGACAACTGTTAGTGTGACTTTGTAAATGGTCCAAGTCGGACCGAAACGTCGTCGTAAGCTCCTCTCTTTTTATATGTGCGGGTTGTGTGTGTATTGTTCCAGTCACGGTATTGTGCCTTTTTTTGTTATTTATAGGCTGTCTATGCAGACAGTACAGGCTGTCTACACTGACACTTATTGTGTTCTCTCTAAGCATATTCATGGTGCCCCTGCTTTTTATTAGGGGATGTTGCACAGCCTGCGAAGTCTTTTGCTTTCATAGGAAATGATTTCCATGTTCAAATTTGGGACTAGTCCCACTAGGATTTTCCAAGTGTATATTATCATGTATCTTTCTTGCCTGTATTCCAAGGAGTATACATCAAGAGACTTCAATCATTCCCAGTAGTTTAGGTGTTTCATTGTACTAATATGTGCAATGGAAGTTCTCTGTACATTCGCAATGTGTAATTTCGCCTGCCCTGAAAGGGACCGTTAGTGTACAGCAGTATTCCAGCCTAGAGAGAACAAGCAATTTGAAGAGAATCCTCACGGGCTTGGCATCCCTAATTTTGAAGGTTCTCATTATCTATCGTATCATTTTCCTAGCAGATGTGGTAGATACATTGTGATCTTTGAAATTGTAATTCTCTGACATTACCATTCCCAGTCACTGTTAATGGTAATGTCAGTGACTGATTACTATATCCATATTCAATTTTGTGTAAGAAAGACTGACTATAATATCACAAGATCCACTATAAATTGCAATTATCAGAACAAAAAAAACTATGTAAAATTAAAAAAAAATGAGAAAAAAGTTAAATGGGCAACATTCCTGCAAGTGACAGGACTCCATGTTGCCGCCTTATATCTCAATGAGTACTGCCACTAACAATGTTTTTTTGGTCTTATTACACACCGACAATTGACCTTTTGTGTTTTGTTTTGTTTTTCAAAATATTCGGAGCACTATCAGTAAAAACGTAGATCTAGATTTAGACAATTAAAGAGTTAGTCATTGTACCTTCCAGTACAAAACAATGTCTGCTAATATGTCTGGTTAATAACTGTTAAGTCTGTTAAAGTAATTTGTCAAAATAAAATATTAACAATTGTTATGCAAAATTAAGTTAGAATGTTTGTTACTATATTTAAGGTACAAGACATTAACCAGTTCACTGTCGTGAACCTCAGAGTTAAAAGTGATGACAATGTTGTGATTTATCAAAAAATAAAAACGATAATATTATCATCTGAAATAGTACGCAAAAATGTAAAATTTAATGGAAATTTTATAAAAATACGGAGGGAAAAGTTGGTGGCCTATGTGCAATTTATGCATGAATAATTCTGCCCACTTTGAGAACTACTTCAAGTCTATTGCACTTCAAAAACTGACTATTTCCCCTGAGCACCAAAAACCCAGAAGTCAAAAATTTTGATATTTTTACACCAAATTCAACAAATTCCAATTTAAAAGAATCAACAATAAATACTAAAGCAACCTTCTTTCTGCTCACTAATCATGTCCTCAGACCTCTCATATATAGCAAAGCAATTGATCAACAAACAAAGAGAGATAGTAGTGGGCAACGAGTGACTAGCTCCCTTAAGGTTTACTATACAAATAGTAGGAGTCTAAGAAATAAGATAGATGAGCTAAGATTACTTGCAAGTGCAGGTAATATAGATATTATTGCTATAACAGAGACTTGGTTCAACCTGAAAGATAGAGAAATGCCTTCCGAGTGCAACATACAGGGTTATAAACTATTCCACACTGATAGGGTCAACAGGAAGGGTGGTGGAGTGGCGATGTATGTCAGAGATAATTTAAATTGTTGTGTTAGACAAGATATAAGATTAGAAACATCGGACACAGAATCTGTTTGGCTACAGTTTCTATATGGTCGTGAAAAGTTAATTTTGGGTGTGATTTACAGGCCCCCAAGCCTGGATAGGGAGCGCAGTAAGCTGCTATGGGACGAAATTCATAAGGCGTCTAGATATGAAAATGTTGTGTTAATGGGAGATTTTAACTTTAGACAAATTGATTGGAACAATGTGACAGGTAATCTTGAGTCTAGTGACTTTCTTGATACGGTTCAGGATTGTTTTTTAAAACAGTTTGTGACAGAACCAACTAGAGGTAGCAACTTGCTTGATTTGGTTCTTGCCAACAAAGAATCACTAATTAATAATCATGAGGTTAATGAAGAGCTTGGGGAAAGCGATCACAAATCCCTTAGTTTCAATATATCATGGAATTACCCAGGTAACTGCAATCAAGTCCCTGTTCCAGACTTTCGCTTAGCCGACTTCATGGGGCTGAGAAATTACCTAGGTGGGCTAAATTGGGATGACCTGACTATGGGTCAGGTAGGTGGTTTTGGTTGCCAATATGACGTTTTCCAGAGCGTAGTTCTAGCTGCCCAGATAACTTTTGTTCTGAGTAGGGAAATTAGATCTAACAAAAATGATCCTAAATGGATGAACAATAGATTAAAACATCTCATTGGTCAAAAGAGTGGCATATATAGGCATATCAAAAGAGGGGATGAACAGATAAGAAATCAATATTTTCAATTAACCCTTTGACTGTTTCGGTCGTATATATACGTCTTACGAGCCACTGTTTCGGACGTATCTATACGCCTAAATTCTAGCGGCCTCAAATCAAACAGGAGAAAGCTGGTAGGGCCTCAAATCAAACAGGAGAAAGCTGGTAGGCCTACATGTGAGAGAATGGGTCTGTGTGGTCAGTGTGCGCAGTATAAAAAAAATCGGGCAGCCAGTGGTGCATTGTGGGAACGCCATTTCAGTAGTCCTTGTTCAGCATGCCTAGCGGTAAGAATTATCTGACTCCCTGGTGCATCTGGGACTGTTTTCTTCCTCAATGATAGCTCTAACACAGATGGAAGTATCTCTGAAGATAAATTTCATGGTTTTGAGGAGTTTGTGACCGAAAGCAATGCCCAGGATGCCAGAAGGAAGGAAGGAAAAAAGAAAGAAAGTAAGGAAGGAAGAGATGAGAGGAAGGAAGGAAGGAAAGAAGAGATGAAAGGAAGGAAAGAAGAGATGAAAGGAAGTAAAGAAGGAAGGAGGAAAGGAAGAAAGGAAAGAAAGAAAGGAAGTAGAGATGAGAGGAAGGAAAGAACAAAAGAAGAAAGAAAGAAAGGAGATGAGAGGAAGTCCACACACTTCAAGCGGTAAGGGTAGTTGATGGAAAGTGTCCAGTCATTATATGTGTATATATATTATAGAACAATAGAAATAGGTTGGTAGGCAAGTAAGTAGGAAGGCAAGTATTTAAGTAGGTAGGCAAGTAGGTAGGTAAGTAGGTAGGTAAGTAGGTACGTAAGTAGGTACGTAATTAGGTAAGTAAGTAGGTAGGAAGGACTGTGGGGAAGAAGAGCATGGGACCCCATGGGTGTTGACAGGCAGAGGGTGGTGAGTGGTGGTATAATATGTCATTTTGACAGCAGCCGCACCTGACTCAGCATATTTATAAGTCACACACTCACAACAACCAGCTTCCAGAAGCCTAATATCAGTTCTATGAAGTGTCCAGTGACTATATATGCGTATATGTAGAAACCAGAAGGAAGGAAGGAAGGAGATGAAAGAAAGAAAGGAAGGTAGGTAGGAAGGAATGTAGGAAGGCATGTAGGAAGGAAGGTTGGAATGATGACCCAGACACAACAACCAGCTTCCAGAAGCTTATAGCAGTTCTAGGCACGTGTCCAGTGACTATTTGTGCATTTATAGAAACCAGAAGGAAGAAAGGAAGGACGAGATGAAAGGAAGGAAGGAAGGAAGGTAGGTAGGTAGGAGGTAGTAGGGTGGGTGGGTGGGTAGGTGGGTGGGTGGAGTGGGGGTGGTGGGTGGGTGGGGGTGGTGGTGGGTGGGTGGGGTGGGTGGGTGGGTGGGTGGGTGGGTGGGTGGGTGGGTGGGTGGGTGGGTGGGTGGGTGGGTGGGTGGGTGGGGTGGGTGGGTGGGTGGGTGGGTGGGTGGGTGGGGTGGGTGGGTGGGTGGGTGGGTGGGTGGGTGGGTGGGTGGGTGGGTGGGTGGGTAGGTGGGTAGGTAGGTGGTAGGTGGGAGGAGGAGGAGGTGGTGGGGAGGAGGAGGAGGAGGAGGAGGAGGAAGGAAGGAAGGAAGGAAGGAAGGAAGGAAGGAAGGAAGGAAGGAAGGAAGGAAGGAAGGAAGGTAGGAAGGAAGGTAGGAAGGAAGGTAGGAAGGAAGGTAGGAAGGAAGGTAGGAAGGAAGGTAGGAAGGAAGGTAGGAAGGTAGGAAGGTAGGAAGGTAGGAAGGAAGGTAAGAAGAAAGGAAGGTAAGAAGAAAGGAAGGTAAGAAGAAAGGAAGGAATGTAGGAAAGAAGGAATGACGACCCAGATGACCATCAACCTAGGATAACTACCTAACACAACTTCCTGCTACTATTTTGAAGAAAACTGCTCAGAAGAGATGTTTTGTCTGTGCATATACAAAAAAACACCCACAAAAATGCAGAGACATTCGTTTTATGTGTGAGGAATGTAAAACACCACTGTGCATGTTTCAAAGAGTTCCACAAGCTGCAGAACTTTTATGAACATGCCCAGTGACTGTACATTTGTATATATATTATACAACAATAGTAATAAAGATTTTTTTTGTATTGTTCATTTGTGTAAACAAGTTTTGTAAACAATATAAAGATACTAATGTTTATGCTATTATTGTGTTGCATACAACGAATGTATATATATACATTGCACCTTACCTTGGTCTCACAGGCCACATAAGTTACGCAAAAAAAGAAAATAGTGAAAAAAACAAGAAATCTATGAATGGAAGTAAACAAATGTTTACTGAGTGAGCGGCATTCGCCGATGTTGTCATACGCGGCTCATTTTCTGCCAACTTTACACCTCCATATCTCGGTAAGTATTGATGGCAAATATCTGTTTTTAGGATAAAAACAATCAGAAAAATAATCTTAACATTTTGATAAGAAAAAATAATTTTTTTTTTTTTCGAATATTTTGCGACAACAGAATGGCACTCAGGATTGAGGGTTGCGACAGTCAAGGGGTTAAAGAGAGAAATAAAAAAAGGAATAAGAAAAGCAAAATGGGATTATGAGGCTAAGGTCGCAAGGATTGAAGACTAACCCAAAAGGGTTCTTTCAGGTATACGAAGTAAGATTAGGGACAAGATAGGCCCACTTAAGAGTAACTCAGGACAGATCACGGACAGTGATAGGGATATGTGTGAAATTTTCAATCTTACTTCCTCTCAGTTTTTACTCAGGGAAGATACTAGCAGAATTCCAAAAATAATAAATTATGTTGAACAGGAAGATAATAGACTATGCTCAATTGGGGTAACTAGTGACATGGTCCTCAGACAAATAGAGAAATTAAAACCTAACAAATCCTCAGGCCCTGATGAACTGTTTGCAAGAGTTTTAAAGGAATGTAAAGAGGAACTTAGCAAACCTCTGGCAAATCTTTTCAATATATCACTACAAACTGGCATAGTGCCAGACAAGTGGAAAAGGGCAAATGTAATACCTATTTACAAGGCAGGTGACAGGTCCTTAGCTTGAACTATAGACCAATAAGCCTTACCTCCATAGTTGGTAAATTTATGGAATCAATAATTGCCGAGGCAATTCGTAGCCATCTTGAAAAGCATAAATTGATTAATGAATCTCAACACGGTTCCTGTCTTATGAATTTACTAACTTTTTCACTAAGGTGTTTGAGGAGGTAGATCATGGTAATGAATATGATATTGTGTATATGGACTTCAGTAAGGCTTTCGATAAGTTCCACATCAGAGGCTACTGAGGAAACTTAAGGCACACGGAATAGGAGGAGAAATTTTTCCTGGGTAGAGGCATGGTTGACAAATAGACAGCAGAGAGTTTGCATAAATGGAGAGAAATCAGAATGGGGGCACGTCTCAGCGGTGTTCCACAGGGGTCAGTTTGGGCCCCCTGTAGTTTACTATTTACATAAACGACATAGATGAGGGAATAAATAGCAACATAAGCAAATTTGCTGATGACACCAAAATAGGCCTTCCAGTTCATTCTAATGAGGACATTAGAGCACTCAAGGATGATTTGAATAGACTGATGCAGTGGTTGGAGAAGTGGCAGATGCAGTTTAATGTACACAAATGCAAAGTTCTAAATGTTTGGCAGGACAATAACCATGCCACATATAAACTGAATAATGTAGATCTTATTACTTGTGATTGCGAGAAGGATTTAGGAGTTTTGATTAGTAGTAATCTGAAACCAAGACAACAGTGCATAAGTGTTCGCAATAAAGCTAACAGAATCCGTGGCTTCATATCTAGAAGTATAAATAATAGAAGTCCTCAGGTTGTTCTTCAACTATATATCTTTGGTTAGGCCTCATATAGATTATGCTGCACAGTTCTGGTCACCGTATTACAGAATGGATATAAATGCACTGGAAACGTACAGAGGAGGATGACAAAGTTGATCCCATGTATCAGAAATTTTCCCCTATGAGGATAGACTGAGGGCCCTGAATCTGCACTCTCTAGAAAGGCGTAGAATTAGGGGGGATATGATTGAGGTGTATAAATGGAAAACAGGAATAAACAAAGGGGATGTAAATAATGTGCTGAAAATATCCAGCCAAGACAGGACTCGCAGCAATGGTTTCAAGTTGGAAAAGTTCAGATTCAGGAAGGATATAGGAAGCACTGGTTTGGTAATAGAGTTGTGGCTGAGTGGAACAAACTCCAGTACCGTCATAGGGATTGGGACGTTGTGTAGTTTTAAAATAGGTTAGATAAATACATGAGTGTGTGTGAGTTGGACTTGACTAGCTTGTGCTACTAGGTCAGATGCTGTGCTCCTTCCTTAAGTGAATGTAACCTGGGCATTGGCTTAAGCCGGTTGGAGACTTGGACCTGCCTCGCATGGGCCAGTAGGCCTGCTGCAGTGTTCCTTCTTTCTTATGTTCTTATGTACCACCTCAATTACTGGGAACACTTGAAGTTCTAAACCTGTATTCCTAGAATGCATGCAGGAAAGATACATTATTATATACACTTGGAAAATCCTAGAGGGATTAGTACCAAACTTGCACACAAGAGTCACTCTCTACAAAAGCAAAAGACTCGGAAGATGGTGCAACATCCCCAAATGAAAAGCAAGGGTGCCACTAGCACGTTGAGAGAAAACACAATAAGTGTCAGGGGCGCAAGACAGTTCAACTGCCTCCCAGCATACATAAGGGGGATTACCAATAGACCACTGGCTGTCTTCAAGCAGGCACTGGACAGGCACCTAAAGTCAGTACCTGACCAGCCGGGCTGTGGTTCTTACGTCGGACTACGTGCAGCCAGCAGTAACAGCCTGGTTGATCAGGCTCTGATCCACCATGAGGCCTGGTCACAGACTGGGCCGCAGCGGCGTTGACCCCCGGAACTCTCTCCAGGTAAACTCCAGGTAAAATATAGCCAAGAATGATTGATCATGGTAGAGGCCATCCCAACAATTGAAGGAACCCTAATAAAAGTCCACAAACCAACTCACATGGAGGGGGGGGGGAAACCTTTCCTCAGAAAGCTGTCAAAAAATTGAATACAGTTTCTCTTCTACTTTAAGGCCTATCTCAGGAAACTTACAGTGTGAAACAGAGCAAAATCATGTCCGTCTCACTAACATGTTTTCTAATTTATCAACTGACACCAAGAAAAACCCAATAAAACCATAAATCTATCCTAGAAAACACCTCAAATTGCTATTCAGGATTCATTTTATTCCACGCTCACCCACCAGACCCATTCTCTCATGTCTAAACCAAAATTTACCAATCCCAGCATATTTGAGGGTGCTGTGATTAAGACATAGATCTACATGAATGAAAGGGGTTAATTATTAATATTGTAAATATATTATAAAAGTTGGGAGCAAGGGGCTAGTAACCTTTTCTCCTGTATACATTACTACAGTTAAAGAGAGACTTTTGTTTTCTTTTTGGGCCACCCTGCCTCAGTGGGATACAGCCTGTTTGTTGAAAGAAAGAAGAAGATTAGGAAAGTTATTATGATTAATAATTACAGGTAAAGAAACTCACATTAACTTTCAACTTACAGTTAGCTTGTCAACAGGAATTTTTCCAGTAATTTGTTCAACTTTCTCCATGATGGTGGAGGCTGAGTCTTCCAGAATGACTGGGGTCACTGTTGTACCCACCTCTGTGGTCATCACGTTCAGGGCCTCACTGATGGTCTCCTGCACCTATCATTATCATAACAGTAATTAGTATTTTAGTCACTGTAAGTGCTTGCATAAACAATAGTGCCAGGCAGTCATAAAATTCAACTGTGGCAAAATATAAAACTATGTACAGCAGGACGTCGCTTTACTGTACCTCGCCTTATGGAATTCCGCTAATACGGACATTCCAAATTATGACCAAAACTCACTAAACGGCTTCCCCCACCTGACTTTCTAATATGCTCACCGCGCCACATACGGTTTGTTTACATTCTCCGTGAGCTTCGTGAGCACCGCATTTCTCCATTATGTCTGGAAACTTTTCAAAATTTCAAGTGTTTTAAAGGTATTTCATATTGTATATTATACTCTGATAATTACACTTTTGTGTATCTGTACCTAAATAAACTTACACAATGTGCTTGCATGCAGGTACACATTCAAATCACTAAGTGTCTTATTAATCTTAAGGATGGTGGATAAAACTCTCGCTTCACATGGCGAGGGTCCAGGTTAATTCACATCAAGGGTAGAAACACTGAGCGTGTTTCTTTACACCAAATGTCTATGTTCCCCATCAGTAAAATTGGTATTTGGGTGTGAGTCGCATCCTGGTACAAGACTAACCTAATTTGTTGGATGTCCCTGACATCAGCTAGGCCTTTATACCTTGTACATGTACTTGTAGAAATAAAGATATTATTATTATAAGTACTTCAAAGATATACAGTGGTACCTCGAGTTACGATGGTCCCCAAAATCGCCCTTTTATGTAAGTTTAATTTTTTAAATGCTTTTGTAAGTATATTTTTGGGGTGTAAAAGGACTAGTCTATTTTACATTATTCCTTAAGGGATAAATTCGTTTGGTAATGGCACTTGAACAGCATTCTCGAACGAAAAAATATCGTAACTCGAGGTACCACTGTACTGTGTAGTGATGAAGCACTGGTGCTGAGTGAAGGAATACCTGGTAGTGATGAAGCACCAGGTGCTGAGTGAGGGAAAACTAGGTAGTGATGAAGCACCAGGTGCTGAGTGAAGGAATACTGGGTAGTGATGCAGCACCAGGTGCTGAGTGAAGGAATACTGGGTAGTGATGAAGCACCAGGTGGCGAGTGAAAGAATAATGTTATAAATGAAAAGTCACTAATTATATTAATGTGAGTGTTGGTAGATATGTGATAGAAGAAAATCTTAAGAATTCCTGCACTTTCTTGATGTAATTACTTATAAGAACAATAATTATATGTTACTATTTAATTTTCTTAAGTATTATTCCCAAGTTGACAAAAATGTGCACTGGTTACATTCAGTATATTAATAACAGTGTCACCAAGCACATACCTTCACTGAGGTTTGTATAGTGTTGACGTCTGGGAAGAGTTCCTTACACTTCTGGAGCCAATCTTCTGCCTCCACATTGTATTGATCAGCTTCATCAATGGTTGTAATGACTTCCTGTACAGTGTTGACTGTGTCAAGACACTCCAACATGGCCTGTAGCTGCTTCTTTCCTGCCTCTCCTTCTGTTGTCATATTTACCACACTGGCATCTTCCTCTTCCAGAAGCTTTATTGCTGCCTTGTTCTGTTCCACCAGATCATTGAGTCTGTCCTGCAGTTGGTGGTGCTGAGTCTTCCAGTCACTCACCTGCTCCCGGTACTTGCCCAGTTGGGACAGTAACTTGTCACAGTCAGTTATAAGGTTGCTTGTACTGCTCTTGTGCTCTTGTACCATAGACCGTAACTTCTTACTGATGTTTCTTAGACGTTCCTGTTGAGGCTTAGTGGAATCTGCTTTCACCATAACCGGATTACTTACAAATTTCTTTATCATGGCTTCCATGCCAAAGTTAATAAGGAACTGAGTAGCAGCTGTGGCACTGTGTTTGGCACGACAACAAGGGCAGGTGAGCTGAGCATTCTTTATGTAATCTTCAATACATTGTGAGCAGAATGTGTGACCACATGGCAGAGTGCGTGGCCGTCGAAGGCTTCATCATAATTGTTGAAACACACATTACACTCCTCTGGCTTGTCGTTATCCTGTGGTGAATAACACAGCTTATAAAATATTGTTCCTTAACTCATGAGCATAATTATTACTGCAGTTACAGTATACAAATATTTTTAATACATTATTTTTTTATTATTATGACATCGGCCATTTCCCACCAAGGCAAGGTGGCCTGACAAAGAAAAACTTTCATCATC
>WNWK01031208.1:0-22872 GCA_009830355.1 Cherax destructor
ATTTGTATTATGATTTTTCAAAAAATATGATTTTAAAAATATTGATTTTATAGATTTTAATGATTTTTAAAAATATGTAAATAATTTATATAAAAGCTATAAAACTTGTTTTATTGCATTTTGACATTTAAGGATTGATTTTCTAAAACTTTTTAGATAAAATATACCTAAGAAAATCATAAAATTTTTTACTTTTCCCATAAATTTCAATCAGAAATTTATTTAAAAGTGAATCAAGTTTTTACTAAATAGTTTGCCAGAAGCCTAAACTTAAAAGCGAAATGCAAAAAATACGATTGACATTTCTGGTTAATTTCATGTATTTCGAAAATATTAAATATTATAAATATTATTTTTATAGATTTTAATGGGATTTTAAAATGAATAATATTAAATTTAAAATATTTTATTGCATTTTGACGATAGCATTTTCGATTTTCTAAAAACTTTTTTAGATAATATACCTATGAGAACTAAAAAAACTAATTTGCTCTTTTCCATATTCAATTCAGAAATTTATTTAAGTTGAAATCAAGTATTTTATAAAATGAGTTTCCAGAAGCACAAACCTCTAACTGAATATGCAAAAATGATTTGCACATTTTTTGAGTTTTAATTTTCATATTTTTCGAATAATGAAATACTTATATATTGATTTTATAGATTTTAAGATTTAAATATGTAAATAATTAATAAATTTCAAATGTATAAAACTTATTTTTTGCATTTGACGATTTAAGGCATTTTCAAGATTTTCTGAAAAATATTTTTAGAAAAAAAAATCATAAAATTTCTTATTCCCATAAATTTCAATTGCGTAAAATTTATTTAAGTGTTTTTAGCACATTTTTCTGAGCTTTTTAATGTTTCATTATTTTTCGAAAATAATATGAAATATTCTAAATTAATATTGATTTTTATAGATTTTTAATGGGATTTTTAAAATAGTAAATAATTTATAAATATTAAAAATGCTATAAAACTTGATTTTATTGCATTTTTGACGATTTAAGGCATTTTCAGATTTTCTGAAAAATTTTTTAGATAAAATATACCATGAGTAAGCTTCTAAGAAAATCATAAAATTTGCTACTTTTCCCATAAATTTCAATTCAGTAGAATTTATTTAAAGTGTAAATAATTTTAGCTAAAAATGAGTTTTCAAAAACACTCAAACCGCTCTAAAACGTGATATGCAATAAAATACGATTTTAGACATTTTTCTGGATTTTAATGTTTCTGTATTTTTCGAAATAATATGAAATATCTATAAAAATATTGATTTTATAGATTTTAATGGATTTTAAAATTAAATAATTAAATATTCAAAATGCTATAAAACTTGATTTTATTGCATTTTTGCGATTTAAGGCATTTAAGATTTTCTGAAAACTATTTTAGATAAAATATACCTATGAGTAAGCTTCCTAAAAAAAATCATAAAATTTTGCTTACTTTTCCCATAAATTTCAATTCAGTAGAAATTTATTAAAAGTTGAATCTAAGTATTTAGCAAAATGAGTTGCCAGAAAGCACCAAACGTAAAAGTCGAAATATGCAATAAAAGTTTGCACATTTTTGGTTTTTAATGTTTCATGTATTTTCGAAATAATATGAAATATCTATAAAATATTGATTTTTAGATTTTAATGGGATTTTAAAATATGTAATAATTAAATATTAAAATGCTATAAAACTTATTTTATTGCATTTTTGACGATTAAGGCATTTTCAAAATTTTCGAAAACTATTTTAGAAAATAAAATTAAAAATTAAAATTTTACTTTTCCATAAATTTCAATTGCAGTAGAAATTTATTTAAAGTTGAAATCAAGTTTTAGCAAAATGAGTTTTGAAAAGCACTAAACCGCTTAAAATGAAATATGCAATAAAATACGATTTAGCACATTTTTCTGAGTTTTGTTTCATATATTTTTCGAAAAATAATATGAAATATTATAAAAATATTGATTTTATAGATTTTTAATGGGATTTTTTAAAAATATGTAAATAATTATTATATATTCAAAAATGCTATAAAACTTGATTTTATTGCATTTTTTGACGATTTAAGGCATTTTCAAGGATTTTCTGAAAACACTATTTTTTTTAGATAAAATATACCTATGAGTAAGCTTCCTAAAAGAAAATCATAAAATTTTGCTTACTTTTCCCATAAATTTCAATTGCAGTAGAAATTCTATTTAAAAGTGTGATAATCTAAGTATTTTAGCTAAAAAATGAGTTTTGCCAGAAAAGCACTCAAACCGCTCTAAAACGTCGAAATATGCAATAAAATACGATTTTAGCACATTTTTCTGAGCTTTTTAATGTTTCATTTATTTTTCGAAAATAATATGAAATATTCTAAATTAATATTGATTTTTATAGATTTTTAATGGGATTTTTTAAAAATATGTAAATAATTTATATATATTAAAAAATGCTATAAAACTTGATTTTATTGCATTTTTTGACGATTTAAGGCATTTTCTGGGATTTTCTGAAAAACTATTTTTTTAGATAAAATATACCTATGAGTAAGCTTCCTAAAAGAAAATCATAAAATTTTGCTTACTTTTCCCATAAATTTCAATTGCAGTAGAAATTCTATTTAAAAGTGTGATAATCTAAGTATTTTAGCTAAAAAATGAGTTTTGCCAGAAAAGCACTCAAACCGCCCTAAAACATCGAAATATGCAATAAAATACGATTTTAGCACATTTTTCTGAGCTTTTTAATGTTTCATGTATTTTTCGAAAATAATATGAAATATTCTAAATTAATATTGATTTTTATAGATTTTTAATGGATTTTTAAAAATATGTAAATAATTATAAATATTCAAAAATGCTATAAAACTTGATTTTATTGCATTTTTGACGATTTAAGGCATTTTCAGGATTTTCTGAAAAACTATTTTTTTGATAAAATATACCTATGAGTAAGCTCTAAAAAAAATCATAAAATTTTGCTTACTTTTCCCATAAATTTCAATTGCAGTAGAAATTCTATTTAAAAGTGTGATAATCTAAGTATTTTAGCTAAAAAAAAGAGTTTACTAAACTGCTCTAAAACGAAATATCAATAAAATACGATTTTAGCACATTTTTCTGAGTTTTTAATATTTCATGTATTTTCGAAAATAATATGAAATACTCTATAAAAATATTGATTTTTATAGATTTTTAATGGGATTTTTTAAAAATATGTAAATAATTAATATATATTTAAAATGCTATAAACTGATTTTATTGCATTTTTGACGATTAAGGCATTTTCAAGAATTTTCTGAAAACACTATTTTTAGATAAAATATACCTATGAGTAAGCTTCCTAAAAGAAAATCATAAAATTTTGCTTACTTTTCCCATAAATTTTAATTGCAGTAGAAATTTATTTAAAAGTGTGATAATCTAAGTATTTTAGCTAAAAATGAGTTTGCCAGAAAAGCACTCAAACCGTTTAAAACGTCGAAATATGCAATAAAATACGATTTTAGCACATTTTTCTGAGCTTTTTAATGTTTCATGTATTTTTCGAAAATAATATGAAATATTCTAAATTAATATTGATTTTTATAGATTTTTAATGGGATTTTTAAAAATATGTAAATAATTTATAAATATTAAAATGCTATAAACTTGATTTTATTGCATTTTTGACGATTTAAGGTATTTTCAAGAATTTTCTGAAAACACTATTTTTTTAGATAAAATATACCTATGAGTAAGCTCCCAAAAGAAAATCATAAAATTTTGCTTACTTTTCATAAATTTCAATTGTAAATTTATTTAAAGTGTGATAATTAAGTTTTACTAAAAAGAGTTTCAGAAAAGCACTCAAACTTAAACGTGAAATATGCAATAATACGATTTAGCACATTTTTCTGAGCTTTTAATTTTCATTATTTTCGAAATAATATGAAATATCTAAAAATATTGATTTTATAGATTTTAATGGATTTTAAAATATTAATATTATAATATTCAAAATTATAAACTTATTTATTATTTGAATTTAAGATTTTAAGATTTTTGAAAATATTTTTAGATAAAATATACCTATATAGCTTCTAAAAGAAAATCATAAATTTCTTTTCATAAATTTCAATTATAAAATTATTTAAAATTGAAATCTATTTTAGCTAAAAATAGTTTTGCAGAAAGCATCAAACGTTAAAACTCGAAATATGCATAAAATAGATTTTAGACATTTTGAAAACTATTTTTTAGATAAAATAACCTATGAGTAAGTTCCTAAAAGAAAATCATAAAATTTGCTTACTTTTCCCATAAATTTCAATTAGTAGAAATTTATTTAAAAGTGTGATAATCTAATTTTAGCTAAAAATGATTTTGCCAGAAAACACTCAAACCGCTCTAAAACGTTGAAATATGCAATAAATACGATTTTAGCACATTTTTGAGTTTTTAATGTTTCATGTATTTTCAAAATAATATGAAATATTTAAAAATTTGATTTTATGATTTTTAATGATTTTAAAATATTAAAATTATAAAACAAATTTAAAATGATTTTTGCATTTTAGATTTAAGGATTTTAAGATTTTTAAACTATTTTTAGAAAAATCTATCATAATTCAAAATATTTGCTACTTTTCAAATTAATTGCAGTAGAAATTATTTAAATGTGAATTTTAGCTAAAAATGAGTTTAACAAAAGTAGCTAAATTTAACGTGAATTCAAAATATTTAAATTTTCTATTTTATTTTCATTTTTGAAATAATATGAAATATTTAAAATATTGATTTTTATAGATTTAATATTTTTAAAAATATGAAATATTAAAATATTAAAATGTTAAACTTATTTATTATTTTGAGATTTAGATTTTAAGATTTCTGAAACATATAATTTTATTTCAAAATTTAAAATTATAATATTAGTAAGTTCTAAAAGAAAATCTAAAATTCTACTTTTCCATAAATTTCAATTGCATAAAATTATTTAAAAGTTGATATCTAAGTTTTTAGCTAAAAATGATTTTCCAGAAAACATAAAGTCTAAAACGTAAATATTCAATAAAATAGATTTTACAATTTTTTGATTTTTAATGTTTCATTATTTTCGAAATTTATGAAATATTTAAAAATATTGATTATAGATTTTTAATGATTTTTTAAAAATATTAAATAATTATAATATTCAAAAAATATAAATTGTTTTATTCATTTTTGACGATTTAAGGATTTTGGATTTTCTGAAATTTTTAGATAAAATATACCTATGAGTAAGCTCCTAAAAGAAAATCATAAAATTTTTACTTTTCCCATAAATTTAATTCAGTGAAATTCTATTTAAAAGTGTGATAATCTAAGTATTTACTAAAAATGAGTTTTCAAAGCATAACGATTTAAAACTGAAATATGCAATAAAATCGATTTAGACATTTTCTGAGTTTATTTTCATTATTTTGAAAATATATGAAATATTTAAAATATTGATTTTTATAGATTTTAATGGATTTTTAAAAATATTAAATAATTATAAATATTAAAATGCTATAAAACTTGATTTTATTGCATTTTTAGATTTAGATTTTCAAAATTTTTAAACTATTTTTAGATAAATAACTTAAGCTCAGAAAATCATAAAATTTCTTTTTCCCATAAATTTCATTAGTAAATTATTTAAAATGTATAATCTAAGTATTTTAGTAAAAATGAGATTTTAAAAACTAAAACTCTAAAATGAAATATGCAAAATATGATTTTAGCATTTTTTGAGATTTTAATGTTTATTATTTTTCGAAAATAATATGAATATTTATAAAATATTGATTTTTATGATTTTAATGATTTTAAAATATTAAAATTATAATTTAAAATGTTAATTTTTTATATTTTTGACGATTTAAGGATTTTCAATTTTCTGAAAAATATTTTTAGATAAAATTACTATTAAGTCTAAAAAAATCATAAAATTTAGCTTACTTTTCATAAATCAAAGTAAAATTTATTTAAATTGATTATCTAAGTATTTTAGCTAAAAATAGTTTTCAGAAAAATAAACTTCTAAATTAAATATGTAAAAAATATGATTTTAGAAATTTTCATTTTTAATGTTTATTATTTTTGAAAATAATTAAATATCTAAAATTATTTTAGATTTAATATAAAGAAAAATATAAATATTTGCTATAATTATTTATGATTTGAGATTTAAATTAAGATTTTTAAACTATAGTAAAAACCTAATGTCAAAAGAAAATCATAAAATTGTATTTTCTAAATTTCAATTGTAAATTTTAAAATATAATTAATATTTTATAAATAGTTTTAGAAAAACTAAACTTAATAATGCAATAATGATTTTGCATTTTGATTTAATTTTCATATTTCAAAAGAAAATCTAAAATTTGATTTATAATTTTTAATGATTTTAAAATTGAAATATATATATTAAAACTAAATTTTGCATTACGATTAAGATTAAGATTTTCTAAACATTTTAGTATTATAAAGAAAATCATAAAATTTTGTATTTTTAATTTAATTGAAATATTTAATGTAACTAATTTTTCATGATTTGAGATTTAAGGCATTTTCAAGATTTTCTGAAAAACTATTTTTAGATAAAATATACCTATGAGTAAGCTTCCTAAAGAAAATCATAAATTTTGCTTACTTTTCCATAAATTTCAATTGCAGTAGAAATTCTATTTAAAAGTGTGATAATCTAAGTATTTTTCTAAGTATTTTAGCTAAAAATGAGTTTTGCCAGAAAAGCACTCAAACCGCTCTAAAACGTCGAAATATGCAATAAAATACGATTTTAGCACATTTTTCTGAGCTTTTTAATGTTTCATGTATTTTTCGAAAATAATATGAAATATTCTAAATTAATATTGATTTTTATAGATTTTTAATGGGATTTTTTAAAAATATGTAAATAATTATTATATATTCAAAAATGCTATAAAACTTGATTTTATTGCATTTTTTGACGATTTAAGGCATTTTCAAGGATTTTCTGAAAACACTATTTTTTAGATAAAATATACCTATGAGTAAGCTTCCTAAAAGAAAATCATAAAATTTTGCTTACTTTTCCCATAAATTTCAATTGCAGTAGAAATTCTATTTAAAAGTGTGATAATCTAAGTATTTTAGCTAAAAAATGAGTTTTGCCAGAAAAGCACTCAAACCGCTCTAAAACGTCGAAATATGCAATAAAATACGATTTTAGCACATTTTTCTGAGCTTTTTAATGTTTCATGTATTTTTCGAAAATAATATGAAATACTCTATAAAAATATTGATTTTTATAGATTTTTAATGGGATTTTTTAAAAATATGTAAATAATTATAATATTCAAAAATGCTATAAAACTTGATTTTATTGCATTTTTTGACGATTTAAGGCATTTTCAAGAATTTTCTGAAAACACTATTTTTTTAGATAAAATATACCTATGAGTAAGCTTCCTAAAAGAAAATCATAAAATTTTGCTTACTTTTCCCATAAATTTCAATTGCAGTAGAAATTCTATTTAAAAGTGTGATAATCTAAGTATTTTAGCTAAAAATGAGTTTTCCCAGAAAAGCACTCAAACCGCTCTAAAACGTCGAAATATGCAATAAAATACGATTTTAGCACATTTTTCTGAGTTTTTAATATTTCATGTATTTTTCGAAAATAATATGAAATACTCTATAAAAATATTGATTTTTATAGATTTTTAATGGGATTTTTTAAAAATATGTAAATAATTAATAAATATTCAAAAATGCTATAAAACTTGATTTTATTGCATTTTTGACGATTTAAGGCATTTTCAAGATTTTCTGAAAAACTATTTTTAGATAAAATATACCTATGAGTAAGCTCCTAAAAGAAAATCATAAAATTTTGCTTACTTTTCCCATAAATTTCAATTCAGTAGAAATTTATTTAAAAGTGTGATAATCTAAGTATTTTAGCTAAAAATGAGTTTTGCCAGAAAAGCACTCAAACCGCTCTAAAACGTCGAAATATGCAATAAAATACGATTTTAGCACATTTTCTGAGCTTTTAATGTTTCATGTATTTTTCGAAAATAATATGAAATACTCTATAAATATTGATTTTATAGATTTTTAATGATTTTTAAAATATGTAAATAATTATAATATTAAAAATGCTATAAAACTTATTTATTGCATTTTTGACGATTTAAGGCATTTCAGGATTTTCTGAAAAACTATTTTTTAGATAAAATATACCATGAGTAAGTTCAAAAAAATCTAAAATTTTGCTTACTTTTCCATAAATTTCAATTGCAGTGAAATTCTATTTAAAAGTGTGATAATCTACGTATTTTAGCTAAAAATGAGTTTTGCAGAAAAGCACTCAAACGCTCTAAAACGTGAAATATGCAATAAAATACGATTTTAGCACATTTTTCTGAGCTTTTAATGTTTCATGTATTTTTCGAAATAATATGAAATACTCTATAAAAATATTGATTTTTATAGATTTTTAATGGATTTTTAAAATATGTAAATAATTATAAATATTAAAAATGCTATAAAACTTATTTTATTGCATTTTTTGACGATTTAAGGCATTTTCAAGATTTTCTGAAAACTATTTTTTTAGATAAAATATCCTATGAGTAAGCTTCCAAAAGAAAATCATAAAATTTTGCTTACTTTTCCCATAAATTTCAATTGCAGTAGAAATTTATTTAAAAGTGTGATAATCTAAGTATTTTAGCTAAAAATGAGTTTTGCCAGAAAAGCACTCAAACCGCTCTAAAACGTCTGAAATATGCAATAAAATACGATTTTAGCACATTTTCTGAGCTTTTTAATGTTTCATGTATTTTTCGAAAATAATATGAAATATTCTAAAATATTGATTTTATAGATTTTTAATGGGATTTTTAAAATATGTAAATAATTAATAAATATTCAAAATGCTATAAACTTGATTTTATTGCATTTTTGACGATTTAAGGCATTTTCAGGATTTTCTGAAAAACTATTTTTTAGATAAAATTACCTATGAGTAAGCTTCCTAAAAGAAAATCATAAAATTTTGCTTACTTTTCCCATAAATTTCAATTGCAGTAGAAATTTTATTTAAAAGTGTGATAATCTAAGTATTTTAGCTAAAAATGAGTTTTGCCAGAAAAGCACTCAAACCGCTCTAAACGTCGAAATATGCAATAAAATACGATTTTAGCCCATTTTTCTGAGCTTTTTAATGTTTCATGTATTTTTCGAAAATAATATGAAATATCTATAAAATATTGATTTTTATAGATTTTAATGGGATTTTTAAAAATATGTAAATAATTATAAATATTCAAAAATGCTATAAAACTTGATTTTATTGCATTTTTGACGATTTAAGGCATTTTCAGAATTTTCTGAAAACACTATTTTTTTAGATAAAATATACCTATGAGTAAGCTTCCTAAAAGAAAATCATAAAATTTTGCTTACTTTTCCCATAAATTTCAATTGCAGTAGAAATTCTATTTAAAAGTGTGATAATCTAAGTATTTTAGCTAAAAAATGAGTTTTGCCAGAAAAGCACTCAAACCGCTCTAAAACGTCGAAATATGCAATAAAATACGATTTTAGCACATTTTTCTGAGCTTTTTAATGTTTCATGTATTTTTCGAAAATAATATGAAATATTCTATAAAAATATTGATTTTTATAGATTTTTAATGGGATTTTTTAAAAATATGTAAATAATTAATAAATATTCAAAAATGCTATAAAACTTGATTTTATTGCATTTTTTGACGATTTAAGGCATTTTCAAGGATTTTCTGAAAACACTATTTTTTAGATAAAATATACCTATGAGTAAGCTTACTAAAAGAAAATCATAAAATTTTGCTTACTTTTCCATAAATTTCAATTGCAGTAGAAATTCTATTTAAAAGTGTGATAATCTACAGTATTTTAGCTAAAAATGAGTTTTGCCAGAAAGCACTTTTTAATGTTTCATTATTTTTCGAAAATAATATGAAATATTCTAAATTAATATTGATTTTATAGATTTTAATGGGATTTTTAAAAATATGTAAATAATTATAATATTAAAATGCTATAAAACTTGATTTTATTGCATTTTTGACGATTTAAGGCATTTTCGATTTTCTGAAAAACTATTTTTAGATAAAATATACCTATGAGTAAGCTTCTAAAGAAAATCATAAAATTTTGCTACTTTTCCATAAATTTCAATTCAGTAAAATTTATTTAAAGTTGATAATCAATTTTAGCTAAAAATGAGTTTTCCAGAAAAGCACTCAAACGCTCTAAAACGTGAAATATGCAATAAAATACGATTTTAGCACATTTTCTGAGTTTTAATGTTTCATGTATTTTCGAAAATAATATGAAATATTCTAAAAATATTGATTTTATAGATTTTTAATGGGATTTTTAAAAATATGTAAATAATTATAATATTAAAATGCTATAAAACTTGATTTTATTGCATTTTTGACGATTAAGGCATTTTCAAATTTTCTGAAAAACTATTTTTAGATAAAATATCCTAGATAAGCTCAAAAAAATCATAAAATTTTGCTACTTTTCCATAAATTTCAATTCAGTAAAATTTATTTAAAGTTGAAACTAGTTTTTAGCTAAAAATGAGTTTCAGAAAACACTCAAACGCTCTAAAACGTCGAAATATGCAATAAAATAGATTTTAGACATTTTTTGAGTTTTTAATGTTTCATGTATTTTCGAAAATAATATGAAATATTCTATAAAATATTGATTTTTATAGATTTTTAATGGGATTTTTAAAATATGTAAATAATTATTAAAATTCAAAATGCTATAAAACTTGATTTTATTGCATTTTGACGATTTAAGGCATTTTCAAGATTTTCTGAAAACACTATTTTTTAGATAAAATATACCTATGAGTAAGCTTCCTAAAGAAAATCATAAAATTTTGCTTACTTTTCCATAATTTCAATTGCAGTAGAAATTCTATTTAAAAGTGTGATAATCTAAGTTTTTATAAAAATGAGTTTTGCAGAAAAGCACTCAAACCGCTCTAAAACGTGAAATATCAATAAAATCGATTTTGCCATTTTTCTGAGCTTTTTAATGTTTCATTTTTTTCGAAAATAATATGAAATATTCTAAAAATATTGATTTTATAGATTTTAATGGGATTTTTAAAAATATGTAAATTTAAATATTAAATAAAATTTATTATTTATTTAAGCATTTCAGGATTTTCTGAAAAACT
Organism: Cherax destructor; assembly: GCA_009830355.1. Classification (NCBI taxonomy): domain Eukaryota; kingdom Metazoa; phylum Arthropoda; class Malacostraca; order Decapoda; family Parastacidae; genus Cherax; species Cherax destructor. The sequence goes on from WNWK01031208.1 coordinate 11,239, forward strand.
ATTTTAGATAAAATATACCTATGATAAGCTTCTAAAAATATAAAATTTTGCTTACTTTTCCCATAAATTTCAATTCAGTAAAATTCTATTTAAAAGTGTGATAATCTAAGTATTTTAGCTAAAAATGAGTTTTGCCAGAAAAGCACTCAAACTGCTCTAAAACTCGAAATATGCAATAAAATACGATTTTAGCACATTTTTCTGAGCTTTTTAATTTTCATGTATTTTTCGAAAATAATATGAAATACTCTATAAAAATATTGATTTTTATAGATTTTTAATGGGATTTTTTAAAAATATGTAAATAATTAATAATATTAAAATGCTATAAAACTTGATTTTATTGCATTTTTGACGATTTAGCATTTTCAGATTTTCTGAAAAACTATTTTTAGATAAAATCTAAATTAAGAAATCATTTTACTTTTCATAAATTTCAATTGAGTGAAATTTATTTAAAAGTGTGATAATCTATATTTTAGCTAAATGAGTTTTCCAGAAAGACTCAAACGCTCTAAAACTCGAAATTAATAAAATACGATTTTAGACATTTTTCTGAGTTTTAATTTTCATGTATTTTCGAAAATATTAAATATTATAAAAATATTGATTTTTATAGATTTTAAGGATTTTTTAAAAATATGTAAATAATTAATAAATATTCAAAATGCTATAAAACTTGATTTATTGCATTTTGACGATTAAGGCATTTTCAAGATTTTCTGAAAACACTATTTTTAGATAAATATACCTATGAGTAAGCTCTAAAAGAAATCATAATTTTGCTACTTTTCCCATAAATTTCAATTGCAGTGAAATTTATTTAAAAGTGTGAAATCTAAGTATTTTAGCTAAAATGAGTTTTGCCAGAAAAGCACTCAAACCTCTAAAACTGAATATGCAATAAAATACGATTTTAGACATTTTCTGAGCTTTTAATGTTTCATGTATTTTTCAAAATTATGAAATATCAAAAATATGATTTTATAGATTTTAAGATTTTAAAGTAAATAATTATATTCAAAAATGTATAAAACTTATTTATTGCATTTTATATTTTCAGATTTTCTGAAATTTTGAAAATATTTTGACAAAAAACATAAAATTTGCTTACTTTTCCATAATTTAATTGCATAAATTTATTTAAATGAAAACTAGTATTAGCTAAAAAGTTTCCAGAAAAGCACTCAAACCGCTCTAAAACGTGAAATATGCAATAAATACGATTAGCAATTTTTGAGCTTTTAATGTTTCATTTATTTGAAAATAAGAATATTCTAATAATATTGATTTTATAATTTTTAATGGATTTTTAAAAATATGTAAATAATTTATATATATTAAAATGCTATAAAACTTGATTTTATTGCATTTTTGACGATTTAAGGCATTTTCTGGGATTTTCTGAAAACTATTTTTAGATAAAATATACCTATGAGTAAGCTTCCTAAAGAAAATCATAAAATTTTGCTTACTTTTCCCATAAATTTCAATTGCAGTAGAAATTTATTTAAAAGTGTGATAATCTAAGTATTTTAGCTAAAAATGAGTTTTGCCAGAAAAGCACTCAAACGCTCTAAAACGTCGAAATATGCAATAAAATACGATTTTAGACATTTTTCTGAGCTTTTAATGTTTCATGTATTTTCGAAAATAATATGAAATATTCTATAATAAATATTGATTTTTATAGATTTTTAATGGGATTTTTAAAAATATGTAAATAATTATATATATTAAAAATGCTATAAAACTTGATTTTATTGCATTTTTGACGATTTAAGGATTTTAATAAATCTATAAATTATTTTTCATTTTTAGATTAATTTAAGGATTTTGAAAATTTTTTTTTTAGATAAAATATCTATGATTTCCAAAAAAAATTATTTTGCTAAAATTTCAATAATAATTATTAAAAGTTGATAAATTTTTTACTTAAAAAAATTTTGTCAGAAAACTCATTAAAACTTAAATTGAAATATTCATAAAAAGATTTTAGCAATTTTACTGATTTTATTTCATATTTAAAAATAATATAATAATTTAGAATTTTATAGTTTTAATTTTATGATTTTCAAAATTAAATAATTAAAAATAATTTTTATAGATTTAAATGGATTTTTTTAATATTTAATTAATTAAAATATTTAAAATGTTTAAAAATATTTTATTAATTATTTAAATTTGATTTTCAAAATTTTTAATAAAATATTTTAAAATAAATGATGCTCAAAAAAATCTAAAATTTTTTAATTTTTCCATAAATTAATTTCTAAAATATTTTAAGTTTAAATTAGATTTTAAATAAATGAGATTTCCAATTCATAAACTTATTTAATATTTTAAACATTTAAAATTTTAATTTATTTTAAAATTTTTAAAATTTTTTAAGTTTTAAAATTATTTTAAAATTTTATACTTTAAAATTATAATTTAGATTTTAAGGATTTTTAAAATATATTTTAATAAATATTACAATAATTATTTTAATTTTTAGTTTAATTTAAAATTTTAAAAAAATTTTTTTAAAATATAGAAGATTCTTAAAAATATTTTCTATTTCTAATTAATTGTAAAATAAATTAAATTATTTACAATTTTTAAATTTTTTGAAAAATAAACTTAAAATAAAATATTTAAATAATTTAGATTTTATTTTAGATTTTTAAAAATTTATTTATAAATATTAAAAATTTAAATTAATATTATTTTTAATTTTATATTTTAAATTTTTAAAAATTTATATAAAATGTAAAACTATTTTAAAAAAAAATATATTTGCATTTTAGATTTAAAATTTAAAAATTTACTAATATTTAAAATATAAATTTGTAAATTCTTAAATTAATTGATAAATATTTTAGTTTTAAAATTTAATATTTTTAAAAATGATTTTAAAAATCATTTAAATTTTTTAAACTTTAAAAAATTTAAAAAATTTTTAATTTTTAAATTTTAATTTTCTATTTGAAAATAATATTTGATTTTATAAATTATTTTAAAAATTTATAAGTTTTTAAAATAATTATAAAATTATTTTTTTAAAATTAATTTTATAATTATTTGAAATTTAAATAATTTTTAAAAATGATTTTTTAAAATATTAATTTTAAAGAAATATAAATATTTTTTCATTATTTAATTATAATTATATTTAAAATGATAAATAGATTTATAAAATTTTTTAGAACTAATTTAAAATGAAATTAATAAAAAATTGAATTTTTTGAATTTTATTTTCTTATTTTTTTTTTTTTTTTTTTTTTTTTTTTTTTTTTTTTTTTTTTTTTTTTTTTTTTTTTTTTTTTTTTTTTTTTTTTTTTTTTTTTTTTTTTTTTTTTTTTTTTTTTTTTTTTTTTTTTTTTTTTTTTTTTTTTTTTTTTTTTTTTTTTTTTTTTTTTTTTTTTTTTTTTTTTTTTTTTTTTTTTTTTTTTTTTTTTTTTTTTTTTTTTTTTTTTTTTTTTTTTTTTTTTTTTTTTTTTTTTTTTTTTTTTTTTTTTTTTTTTTTTTTTTTTTTTTTTTTTTTTTTTTTTTTTTTTTTTTTTTTTTTTTTTTTTTTTTTTTTTTTTTTTTTTTTTTTTTTTTTTTTTTTTTTTTTTTTTTTTTTTTTTTTTTTTTTTTTTTTTTTTTTTTTTTTTTTTTTTTTTTTTTTTTTTTTTTTTTTTTTTTTTTTTTTTTTTTTTTTTTTTTTTTTTTTTTTTTTTTTTTTTTTTTTTTTTTTTTTTTTTTTTTTTTTTTTTTTTTTTTTTTTTTTTTTTTTTTTTTTTTTTTTTTTTTTTTTTTTTTTTTTTTTTTTTTTTTTTTCGATGAAAATAATATGAAATATCATAAAATATTGATTTTTATAGATTTTTAATGGATTTTTAAAATATGTAAATAATTATAAATATTAAAAATGCTATAAAACTTGATTTTATTGCATTTTGACGATTTAGGCATTTTAGATTTTCTGAAAACATTTTTTTAGATAAAATATACCTATGAGTAAGCTTCTAAAGAAAATCATAAAATTTTGTTACTTTTCCATAAATTTCAATTGCATAGAAATTTATTTAAAAGTGTGATAATCTAAGTATTTAGCTAAAATGAGTTTTCCAGAAAAGCACTCAAACCGCCTAAAACGTCGAAATATGCAATAAAATACGATTTTAGCACATTTTTCTGAGATTTTTAATGTTTCATGTATTTTTCGAAAATAATATGAAATATTCTATAAAAATATTGATTTTTATAGATTTTTAATAGGATTTTTTAAAAATATGTAAATAATTAATATATATTCAAAAATGCTATAAAACTTGATTTTATTGCATTTTTTGACGATTTAACGCATTTTGAAGGATTTTCTGAAAAAACTATTTTTTTTAGATAAAATACACCTATGAGTAAGCTTCCTAAAAGAAAATCATAAAATTTGGCTAACTTTTACCATAAATTTCAATAGCAGTAGAAATTCTATTTAAAAGTTTGAAAATCTAGTATTTTAGCTAAAAATGAGTTTTGCCAGAAAAGCACTCAAACCGTCTTAAAACGTCGAAATATGCAATAAAATACGATTTTAGCACATTTTTCTGAGCTTTTTAATGTTTCATGTATTTTCGAAAATAATATGATACATAAAAATATTGATTTTTATAGATTTTTAATGGGATTTTTTAAAAATATGTAAATAATTATATAATATTCAAAAATGCTATAAACTTGATTTTATTGCATTTTTGACGATTTAAGGCATTTTCAAGGATTTTCTGAAAAACTATTTTTTAGATAAAATATACCTATGAGTAAGCTTCCTAAAAGAAAATCATAAAATTTTGCTTACTTTTCCCATAAATTTCAATAGCAGTAGAAATTCTATTTAAAAGTTTGAAAATCTACGTATTTTACCTAAAAATGAGTTTTGTCAGAAAAGCACTCAAACCGCTCTAAAACGTCGAAATATGCCATAAAATGCAATTTTAGGCCATTTTTCTGAGCTTTTTAATGTTTCATGTATTTTTGGAAAATAATATGAAATATTCTAATTAATATTGATTTTTATAGATTTTTAATGGATTTTTAAAAATATGTAAAATTTATAAATATTAAAATGCTATAAACGTTATTTTATTGCATTTTGACGATTCAAGGCATTTTCAAGGATTTTCTAAAAAACTATTTTTTTAGATAAAATATACTAATTAGTAAGCTTCCTAAAAGAAAATCATAAAATTTTGCTTACTTTTCCCATAAATTTCAATTGCAGTAGAAATTCTATTTAGAAGTGTGATAATCTAAGTATTTTAGCTAAAAAATGAGTTTTGACAGAAAAACACTCAAACCGCTCTAAAACGTCGAAATATGCAATAAAATACGATTTTAGCACATTTTTTGGCTTTTTAGTTTCTATGTATTTTTCGAAATAATATGAAATATTCTATATAAATTTTTTTTATAGATTTTAATGGGATTTTTTAAATATGTAATAATTATAAATATTAAAAATGCTATAAAACTTGATTTTATTGCATTTTTTGACGATTTAGGCATTTTGAAGGATTTTCTGAAAACTTTTTAGATAAAATATACCTATGAGTAAGCTTCCTAAAAGAAAATCATAAAATTTTGCTTACTTTTCCCATAAATTTCAATTGCAGAAATTCTATTTAAAAGTGTGATAATCTAAGTTTTTATCTAAAAATAAGTTTTGCAGAAAAGCACTCAAACCGCTCTAAAACGTCGAAATATGCAATAAAATACGATTTTAGCACATTTTTCTGAGCTTTTTAATGTTTCATGTATTTTTCGAAAATAATATGAAATACTCGATGAAAATATTGATTTTTATAGATTTTTAATGGGATTTTTTAAAAATATGTAAATAATAAATATTCAAAAATGCTATAAAACTTGATTTTATTGCACTTTTTGACGATTTAAGGCATTTTCAAGGATTTTCTGAAAACACTATTTTTTTTAGATAAAATATACCTATGAGTAAGCTTCCTAAAAGAAAATCATAAAATTTTGCATACTTTTCCAATAAATTTCAATTTCAGTAGAAATTCTATTTAAAAGTGTGATATTCTAAGTATTTCAGCTAAAAAATGAGTTTTGCCAGAAAAGCACTCAAACCGCTCTAAAACGTTGAAATATGCAATAAAATACGATTTTAGCACATTTTTCTGAGCTTTTTAATATTTCATGTATTTTTCGAAAATAATATGGAATATTCTATAAAAATATTGATTTTTATAGATTTTTAATGGGATTTTTTAAAAATATGTAAATAATTATTATATATTCAATAATGCTATAAAACTTGATTTTATTGCATTTTTTGACGATTTAAGGCATTTTCAAAGATTTTCTGAAAAACTATTTTTTTTAGATAAAATCCACCTATGAGTAAGCTTCCAAAAAGAAAATCATAAAATTTTGCTTACTTTTCAAATAAATTTCAATTGCAGTAGAAATTCTATTTAAAAGTGTGATTATCTAAGTTTTTTAGCTAAAAAATGAGTTTTGCAAGAAAATCACTGAAACCGCTCTGAAACGCCGAAATATGCAATAAAATACGATTTTAGCACATTTTTCTGAGCTTTTTATTGTGTCATGTATTTTTCGAAAATAATATGGAATATTCTATAAAAATATTGATTTTTATAGATTTTTATTGGAATTTTTTAAAAATATGTAAATAATTATTATATATTCAATAATGCTATAAAACTTGATTTTATTGCATTTTTTGACGATTTAAGGCATTTTCAAGGATTTTCTGAAAAACTATTTTTTTGAGATAAAATCCACCTATGAGTAAGCTTCTAAAAGAAAATCATAAAATTTTGCTAACTTTTCCCATAAATTTCAATTGCAGTAGAAATTCTATTTAAAAGTTTGAAAATCTAAGTATTTTAGCTAAAAATGGTTTTGTCAGAAAAGCACTCAAACCGCTCTAAAACGTCGAAATATGCATAAATGCAATTTTAGGCCATTTTCTGAGCTTTTTAATGTTTCATGTATTTTGGAAAATAATATGAAATATTCTAAATTAATATTGATTTTATAGATTTTTAATGGGATTTTTTAAAAATATGTAAATAATTTATAAATATTCAAAAATGCTATAAAACGTTATTTTATTGCATTTTTGACGATTAAAGGCATTTTCAGGATTTTCTGAAAAACTATTTTTAGATAAAATATACCTATGAGTAAGCTTCCAAAGAAAATCATAAAATTTTCTACTTTCCCATAAATTTCAATTGCAGTAGAAATTCTATTTAAAGTGTGATAATCTAAGTATTTTAGCTAAAAATGAGTTTTGCCAGAAAAGCACTCAAACCGCTCTAAAACGTCGAAATATGCAATAAAATAGATTTTGACATTTTTCTGAGCTTTTTAATGTTTCATGTATTTTTCGAAAATAATATGAAATATTCTATATAAATATTGATTTTTATAGATTTTAATGGGATTTTTTAAAAATATGTAAATAATTATTAAATATTAAAAATGCTATAAAACTTGATTTTATTGCATTTTTGACGATTTAGGCATTTTGAAGGATTTTCTGAAAACTATTTTTTAGATAAAATATACCTATGAGTAAGCTTCTAAAAGAAAATCATAAAATTTTGCTTACTTTTCCATAAATTTCAATTGCAGTAGAAATTCTATTTAAAAGTGTGATAATCTAAGTTTTAGCTAAAAATAGTTTGCCAGAAAAGCACTCAAACGCTTAAAACGTCGAAATATGCAATAAAATACGATTTTAGCTTTTTCTGAGCTTTTTAATGTTTCATGTATTTTTCGAAAATAATATGAAATATTCTATAAAATATTGATTTTTATAGATTTTTAATGGGATTTTTAAAATATGTAAATAATTATTAAATATTCAAAAATGCTATAAAACTTGATTTTATTGCATTTTTGACGATTTAAGGCATTTTCAAGGATTTTCTGAAAAACTATTTTTAGATAAAATATACCTATGAGTAAGCTTCCTAAAGAAAATCATAAAATTTTGCTTACTTTTCCCATAAATTTCAATTGCAGTAGAAATTCTATTTAAAAGTGTGATAATCTAATTTTTAGCTAAAAATGAGTTTTGCCAGAAAAGCACTCAAACCGCTCTAAAACGTCGAAATATGCAATAAAATACGATTTTAGCACATTTTTCTGAGCTTTTTAATGTTTCATGTATTTTCGAAAATAATATGAAATATTCTAAAAATATTGATTTTATAGATTTTTAATGGGATTTTTTAAAAATATGTAAATAATTATAAATATTCAAAAATGCTATAAAACTTGATTTTATTGCATTTTTGACGATTTAAGGCATTTTCAAGGATTTTCTGAAAACACTATTTTTAGATAAAATATACCTATGAGTAAGCTTCCTAAAAGAAAATCATAAAATTTTGCTACTTTTCCATAAATTTCAATTGCAGTAGAAATTTATTTAAAAGTGTGATAATCTAAGTATTTTAGCTAAAAATGAGTTTTGCAGAAAAACACTCAAACCGCTCTAAAACGTCGAAATATGCAATAAAATACGATTTTAGCACATTTTTGGATTTTAATGTTTCATGTATTTTTCGAAAATAATATGAATATTCTATAAAATATTGATTTTTATAGATTTTTAATGGGATTTTTAAAAATATGTAAATAATTATTAAATATTCAAAATGCTATAAACTTGATTTATTGCATTTTTGACGATTTAAGGCATTTTCAAGGATTTTCTGAAAACTATTTTTAGATAAAATATACCTATGAGTAAGCTTCCTAAAGAAAATCATAAAATTTTGCTTACTTTTCCCATAAATTTCAATTGCAGTAGAAATTCTATTAAAGTGTGATAATCTAAGTATTTTAGCTAAAAATGAGTTTTCCAGAAAAGCACTCAAACCGCTCTAAAACGTCGAAATATGCAATAAAATACGATTTTAGCACATTTTTCTGAGCTTTTAATTTCATGTATTTTTCGAAAATAATATGATATCTTAAAATATTGATTTTATAGATTTTAATGGGATTTTTTAAAAATATGTAAATAATTATTAATATTCAAAATGCTATAAAACTTGATTTTATTGCATTTTTGACGATTTAAGGCATTTTCAAGGATTTTCTGAAAAACTATTTTTAGATAAAATATCTATGAGTAAGCTTCTAAAGAAAATCATAAAATTTTGCTACTTTTCCCATAAATTTCAATTCAGTAGAAATTCTATTTAAAGTGTGATAATCTAAGTATTTTAGCTAAAAATGAGTTTTGCCAGAAAAGCACTCAAACCGCTCTAAAACGTCGAAATATGCATAAAATACGATTTTAGCCATTTTTCTGAGCTTTTAATGTTTCATGTATTTTTCGAAAATAATATGAAATATTCTATAATAATATTGATTTTTATAGATTTTTAATGGATTTTTAAAAATATGTAAATAATTATAAATATTCAAAATGCTATAAAACTTGATTTTATTGCATTTTTGACGATTTAAGGCATTTTCAAGGATTTTCTGAAAAACTATTTTTTTAGATAAAATCACCTATGAGTAAGCTTCCTAAAGAAAATCATAAAATTTTGCTACTTTTCCAATAAATTTTCTAATTTAAAAGTTGAAATCTAAGTATTTAGCTAAAAATGAGTTTTGCCAGAAAAGCACTCAAACCGCTCTAAAACGTCGAAATATGCAATAAAATACGATTTTAGCACATTTTTCTGAGCTTTTTAATGTTTCATGTATTTTTCGAAAATAATATGAAATATTCTAAATTAATATTGATTTTTATAGATTTTTAATGGGATTTTTTAAAAATATGTAAATAATTTATATATATTAAAAAATGCTATAAAACTTGATTTTATTGCATTTTTTGACGATTTAAGGCATTTTCTTGGATTTTCTGAAAAGACTATTTTTTTAGATAAAATATACCTATGAGTAAGCTTCCTAAAAGAAAATCATAAAATTTTGCTTACTTTTCCCATAAATTTTAATTGCAGTAGAAATTATATTTAAAAGTGTGATAATCTAAGTATTTTAGCTAAAAAATGAGTTTTGCCAGAAAAGCACTCAAACCGCTCTAAAACGTCGAAATATGCAATAAAATACGATTTTAGCACATTTTTCTGAGATTTTTAATGTTTCATGTATTTTTCGAAAATAATATGAAATATTCTATAAAAATATTGATTTTTATAGATTTTTAATAGGATTTTTTAAAAATATGTAAATAATTAATATATATTCAAAAATGCTATAAAACTTGATTTTATTGCATTTTTTGACGATTTAACGCATTTTGAAGGATTTTCTGAAAACACTATTTTTTTTAGATAAAATCCACCTATGAGTAAGCTTCCTAAAAGAAAATCATAAAATTTTGCTAACTTTTCCCATAAATTTCAATAGCAGTAGAAATTCTATTTAAAAGTTTGAAAATCTACGTATTTTACCTAAAAAATGAGTTTTGTCAGAAAAGCACTCAAACCGCTCTAAAACGTCGAAATATGCGATAAAATGCAATTTTAGGCCATTTTTCTGAGCTTTTTAATGTTTCATGTATTTTTGGAAAATAATATGAAATATTCTCAATTATTATTGATTTTTATAGATTTTTAATGGGATTTTTTAAAAATATGTAAAAAATTTATAAATATTAAAAAATGCTATACAACGTTATTTTATTGCATTTTTTGACGATTCAAGGCATTTTCAAGGATTTTCTAAAAAACTATTTTTTTAGATAAAATATACCTATGAGTAAGCTTCCTAAAGGAAAATCATAAAATTTTGCTTACTTTTCCCATAAATTTCAATTGCAGTAGAAATTCTATTTAGAAGTGTGATAATCTAAGTATTTTAGCTAAAAAATGAGTTTTGACAGAAAAACACTCAAACCGCTCTAAAACGTCGAAATATGCAATAAAATACGATTTTAGCACATTTTTTGGGCTTTTTTATGTTTTATGTATTTTTCGAAAATAATATGAAATATTCTATATAAATTTTGTTTTTTATAGATTTTTAATGGGATTTTTTTTAAATATGTTAATAATTATTAAATATTAAAAAATGCTATAAAACTTGATTTTATTGCATTTTTTGACGATTTAGGGCATTTTGAAGGATTTTCTGAAAAACTTTTTTTAGATAAAATATACCTATGAGTAAGCTTCCTAAAAGAAAATCATAAAATTTTGCTTACTTTTCCCATAAATTTCAATTGCAGTAGAAATTCTATTTAAAAGTGTGATAATCTAAGTTTTTTATCTAAAAAATAAGTTTTGCCAAAAAAGCACTCAAACCGCTCTAAAACGTCGAAATATGCAATAAAATACGATTTTAGCACATTTTTCTGAGCTTTTTAATGTTTCATGTATTTTTCGAAAATAATATGAAATACTCGATGAAAATATTGATTTTTATAGATTTTTAATGGGATTTTTTAAAAATATGTAAATAATAAATATTCAAAAATGCTATAAAACTTGATTTTATTGCACTTTTTGACGATTTAAGGCATTTTCAAGGATTTTCTGAAAACACTATTTTTTTTAGATAAAATATACCTATGAGTAAGCTTCCTAAAAGAAAATCATAAAATTTTGCATACTTTTCCAATAAATT
>WNWK01031209.1:0-22872 GCA_009830355.1 Cherax destructor
ATTTTACAGCTCTATACATCACTAGTGAGACCTCATTTGGATTATGCAGCTCAGTTTTGGTCTCCTTACTACAGGATGGATATAGATTCATTGGAGAACATACAAAGAAGAATGACTAAAATGATTTACAGTATAAGAAATCTCCCGTATGAAGATAGACTTAGAGCGTTGAATCTCCACTCTCTGGAGAGACGTAGAATGAGGAGATATCATCGAGGTGTACAAGTGGATGATGGGCATAAACAAAGGAGATATTAATAAAATACTGAGGATATCGAACCAAGTAAGAACGAGAAATAACGGATTTAAATTGGATAAATTTAGATTTAGAAAGGACATAGGCAAGTACTGGTTTTCGAACAGAGTTGTAGATGCGTGGAACAATCTTCCGAGTACTGTGATAGAGGCTAGGACCTTGGGTGGCTTTAAAAAGAGATTGGACAAATATATGAGTGGGAGGGGCTGGGTTTGATTTGTGTCGTGAGTACGGGAATAAATTTTTAGGTAGTGGTGGTTTTGATAAGGACCTGCCTTGTATGGGTCAGTAGGCCTTCTGCAGTGTTCCTCCATTCTTATGTTCTTATAAGAACATAAGAAAGGAGGAACACTGCAGCAGGCCCGCTGGCACACCAGGCAGGTCCTTCACAATCCGTCCCACTAACAGAATGTTTGCTCAACCCAATTTTCAATGCTACCCAAGAAATAAGCTTTGACAATTCTACCCACTCATGCGCGAGTCCCACTCAAATCCAACCCCTCTCACTCATGAATTTATCCAACCTAAATTTGAAACTACCCAAGGTCCTAGCTTCAATAACCCTACTAGGCAGACTGTTCCACTCATCAACTACCCTATTTCCAAACCAATACTTTCCTATATCCTTTCTAAATCTAAACTTATCTAACTTGAATCCATTATTGCGGGTTCTCTCTTGGAGAGATATCCTCAAGACCTTATTTATATCCCCTTTGTTTATACCCATTTTCCACTTGTATACCTCGATCATGTCTCCCTCATTCTACGTCTTACAAGTGAATGTAATTTTAGGGTCTTCAATCTTTCTTCGTAAGGAAGATTTCTAATGCTATGTATTAATTTAGTCATTCTACGCTGAATGTTTTCTAACGAATTTATGTCCATTCTGTAATATGGAGACCAGAACTGAGCTGCGTAATCTAGGTGAGGCCTTACTAATGATGTATAAAGCTGTAATATAACCTCTTGACTTCTGTTGCTAACACTTCTTGATATAAATCCCAGTAATCTATTTGCCTTATTACGTACGCTTAGGCATTGCTGTCTTGGTTTAAGGTTGCTGCTTACCATCACCCCCAAGTCCTTCTCGCAATCTGTATGGCTAAGTTCTACGTTATTTAACTTATAAGTGCTTGGGTTATGGACACTCCCGAGCTTCAGAACCTTGCATTTATCTACATTGAACTGCATCTGCCACTTTTCTGACCACGAATTAAGTTTGTCTAAATCTTCCTGAAGTTCTATGACATCTATGTTTGAATAACTGAATAACTGAAGCAGTGTGTGACGGAGCCTACCAGAGGTAATAATTTGCTCGACCTAGTCTTGTCAAATAAAGAAACTCTTGTAAATAATCTGGAGATCACTGAAGAGCTTGGAGCTAGTGATCACAAATCCATTACTTTTAATATTACATGGGAGTACGAGAATAGGGATAATACGGTAAAAGTTCCTGATTTTCGTTCTGCCGATTATATTGGACTTAGGGAACACCTGTCTAATCTCGACTGGGGTAATCTAGCTAACGATTACGATGGGATCTGCGTTTATGATTTGTTTCTTAATAATGTACAACGTGCACAGAGTATGTTTATTCCCCAGAGAGAATTTAGGTCAAATAATAACGATCCCAAATGGATTAACAGGAGGCTAACACATTTATTAGGAGAGAAAAGAGGAATTTATAGGCGCATCAAAAGAGGAGATGTTAACCTTATTGACCAATATGTTCAGTTGAAAAGAGAAGTAAAAAAGGGGATTAGAAAGGCTAAACGTGACTATGAGATTAAGGTTGCTAATGAATCAAAGACTAATCCAAAAGGGTTCTTTCAAGTGTACAGGACGAAGGTGAGGGAAAAGGTAGGACCTCTGAAAATTGGGAATGGACAGCTGACGGATAACGAACTGGAAATGTGTTCTCTATTTAATGACTATTTTTGTCAGTCTTTACACAAGAAGACGTAAATGAGATACAGAAATTAACAATTATTCAGTTCCTGAAGAATTCAAATTAACTAATATTACTGTCACGAGGGACATGGTTATCAAACAGATAGATAAACTGAAGCAAAATAAGTCCCCGGGACCCGACGAGTTGTTTTCCAGGGTACTTAAAGAATGCAAAATGGAACTTATGAATCAATTATTCTACCTATCTTCGTGTCGTCGGCGAATTTGCTCATATCACTAGTAATTCCCTCATCAAGGTCATTGATATATATTATAAATAACAATGGGCCTAAGACTGATCCCTGTGGAACACCACTTGTTACAAGTCCCCATTCGGATTTAACCCCATTTATGCACACTCTCTGCTTCCTATTGGTGAGCCATGACTCGATCCATGACAGCACTTTTCCCCCAATGCCATGAGCTGCCACTTTCTTTAACAGTCTCTGGTGCGGTACTCTATCAAAAGCCTTACTAAAGTCTAAATAAACAATATCGAATTCTTTATCGTGATCAACAGCCTCAAAAGCTTTACTGAAGAAGGTTAATAAATTAGATAGGCAGGAACGGCCCTCGTGAATCCATGCTGGGTATCATTAATCAAATTATGGTTATCTAGATGGCTTCTAATAATATCAGCTATAATTGACTCAAGTAATTTGCCTACAATTGAGGTCAGGCTTATTGGGCGGTAGTTTGACGGTAGTGACTTGTCCCCTGCTTTAAAAATAGGAATTACATTAGCCATCTTCCACATATCAGACACTACACCTGTTTGAAGAGATAAATTTAAAATGTTAGATATTGGTTCACAGAGTTCCATTTTGCATTCCTTAAGAACCCTTGCAAAAAGCTCATCAGGACCCGGCGATTTATTTTGTTTCAGTCGGTCCAGCTGTTTCATAATCATTTCGCTAGTGACTGTGATATTACATAATTTATCTTCTTCTGGGCCTCTGTAAAAATTAATTACTGGGATATTATTAATGTCTTCCTGTGTGAAAACCGAGAGAAAATAATTATTAAAAATAGAGCACATATCATTCTCCTTGTCAGTAAGATGCCCAAAGTTATTTTTAAGGGGACCTATCTTATCCCTAACTTTTGTTCTATAAACCTGGAAACAACTTTTTGGGTTAGTTTTTGAATCCCTAGCAACTTTAATTTCATAGTCCCGTTTAGCTTTTCTTATTCCTCTTTTAACGTCCCTCTTAATGTCAGTATACTGATTTATAAGATGACCCTCACCTCTTTTATGCGCCTATAAATTCCTTTCTTCTGCCCTAAAAGATATTTGAGCTTATTATTCATCCATTTTGGGTCATTTCTACTTGATCTAATTTCTTTATACGGGATAAATGTTCTTTGGGCAGCCTGTATAGTGTTAAGAAAACTGTCATATTGATACCTCTCTTCTTCACCCCAGTCCACAGTTGATAAGTGTTCTCTAAGTCCATTATAATCTGCTAAGCGAAAATCTGGGACCATTACTGAATTATCCCTACTATCATACATCCATTCAATGCTAAAGGTAATTGACTTGTGGTCGCTTGAGCCGAGTTCCTCTGTAATTTCTAAATTATTAACAAGGGTTTCCTTGCTTGCCAGAACCAAGTCAAGTAGGTTATTTCCCCTTGTAGGTTCTGTTACAAACTGCTTCAAAAAGCAATCCTGAACTACTTCTAAAAGTCGTTAGATTCTAAATTCCCTGTCATGAAATTCCAATCAATCTGACTAAAGTTAAAGTCCCCTAGAATTACTACGTTATCGTGTCTTGTGGCCTTAACAATTTCCTCCCAAAGTAGTCTCCCTTGTTCCCTATCTAAGTTTGGAGGACGGTAAATCACGCCTAAAATCAATTTTTCACACCCCTCTGAAAATTCTATCCAGACAGACTCTGTATGTGTTAGTTCAGACTTTATACCCGTTTTTATGCAACAATTTAAATGATCACGGACATAGAGTGCCACCCCACCCCTTTCCCGATACTTCTGTCTACTTGGAACAATTTAAAACCCTGAATGTGACATTCGGCAGGCAAGTCCGATTTTTCATATTAAACCATGTCTCAGTTATTGCAAAAACATCAATATTACCCGTACTTGCAACTAATCTCAACTCGTCCATCTTATTCCTAGCACTACGACTATTGGTGTAATATATATTTAGAGACCCTACTTTCTCTTTACCCTTCCTGCTCATCTCTGTTTTTCCACTATACCTATTACTGTCCTTGTCATCTAGTGTCACTAGCTTTCCACTATCCACCTTATTCTGCCTATTACTAGTTCTCCTACAACTTATAATATTACTACACTGGGACTTCTCTGTTTTCCCCCCAAAACCCATACCACTAACTATTTCTAGTTTAAAGCCCTAACAGCTCCCTCCACTGCAGTTGCCAGTGCCCCCACCCCAGACCTGGATAAGTGAACCCCATCCCTGGCATACATGTCATTTCTGCCATAGAAGAGGTCCCAGTTGTCAATGAATGTTACTGAATTTTCCTTACAGTATTTGTCCAGCCAGCAATTGACACCAATTGCCCTGGACAGCCATTCATTTCCAACTCCTCTCCTTGGCAAAATACCACATATGACAGGGTTCCCACCCTTCTTCCTAATTATGTCTATTGCTGACCTAAACCTGCTAGTCAGGTCCTCACTCCTACGTCTGCCAACATCGTTGCCTCCAGCACTGAGACAGATAATATGATTGCTCCCATTACCTCTCATGATGTCGTCCAGACGGCTAACAATATCCTCCATCCCAGCCCCAGGAAAGCAAACCCTCTGTCTCCTACTCCTATCAATCAAACAGAAAGCCCTATCCATGTACCTAACCTGACTGTCCCCAACAACAACAATGTTTTTACCTTCCTTTGTGTCTTTCGTCGTGACGCTCCCAGAAGTCGACTCACATTCATCGGGTAGCACGGAGAATGGGTTCGATGTTTCCACAACATTCTCCTGGGTCTTCGTTGTTTCTACCTCTCCACCCGTCCTCTTGAGCCTTAACTTTGTCCCATGCATTCCGGCCACTGTCCAGGTTCCTTTATTGGCTTGAGGATTCTCAACAGGAGGATTACTACGAATCCTCTTGTTTTCCTCAGTCAGTCGCTGTATCTCAAGCTTAGCTACCCTCAGTTCTTCCTTCAGCTGCTGGTAGAGTAGCTCAACAGAGGACATCTTGTTCAGATTCACAGAGAGCACACAAGACACGTCTTCACTGAGTTAAGTCAGGTCCACCACTGAGTTAAGTCGAGAGGCTTTGAACTCCAGTAATTTACCTATACAAATATTTGGCCTTTGTGTATATATTCATAACCATTATATTAATTTTGTATACATACGAACGATATTGGTAATTCACATAGAAACAAAGGTAAAGATAAAAAGTGCACTTTGTCCATTATGAGCTCCTCTGACAGTTTTATGTCCTCGAGAATGATTCTCATTATCCAGCGTCAGCCTAATTGATTACCTCATTCTCTTCTACATTATAGATAATTTAGACACTTTGTGTGAGAGAAATATTTACTTATGTCAAAAATACAAAACGAATTTCCCTCGGAGCGCTTGTCATTTCTCTGCACCAGTAAAGAAGACGTGGAGTTATACTACATAGCAACGTTTTCAATAAACGTTGAAATGAAAATTAGACAAATGTGCAACACCTGGGTATCTTTATTGAAGCGTCTACAATAAAGATACCCAGGTGTTGCACATGTGTTTAATTTTGATCTTGTCGGTATTGTATACCATTCTTGTACAAACATTGAAATGCAGTTTATCATGACTGTTAGTGTATAACGACACACCAATATTACCATTGCAATACCATTTATGGTAAGCAGAAAAATGAAAAATTCCCTGACCAATACTGTCAGATACATTATATCAAACATTGTCAGTGTTCAGCGATCTACCAATAGCATCAGTTTTCCCCAACATAACAACATTTTCAGTGCAAAATAATAAAGCAGACTCATCAGTGAACAAAACTATACCTCTCCGAACAAAGTCCCTCAAAGAATAAAAAGGTACAATGCCGTGACTGGAACAATCCATAGTCAGTGTTCAAGTGAATACCCACACTGTCATTGCACAGAAATATTCAGTAATCACATTAACATACAAACACTGAGGTTGAAAAAGATGGCATTACCTTATGTAAACCTCAACATACTTAATACCCAGGTCGAAAGCTGCCGTCACGAATGTTACGTAATGATCGTTTGGCGACGAATTAGGCTTTTACCTTCTATGTTCTGTGTCTCTTCTGTACCATACGTCATATTTTTGTTAGCGATAATTTAAGGCATTTTCCGATCATTTTAATAATATGTTATAGTGTTCGAACATAATCGATAATAGCTAATTTTTTAATGCTTGGTAAACTAGATGTATTTCTGTATTATGATCACCACGCGATCCCTAAAAGTTAGCCCTACATTGCATAACCCCAGTCCCCTGTACGTTAATACATGCGAAAATACTAGTGCGGAGTGTAGCATAATTTTCTAATTCAGTTAGAATAACTATCTGTAGTGACACTAATATCTCATTTTCAATAAAAATGGCAAATTAGGATATATACAGTTCTATACTTAACCTAACCATACAATTAAAAATATCAGCTTGGAAGTCAAGCTGAAGTATTCTCTTGTTATCTCGACAATACCACTATTCCAAAATACATCAACACATTGTTAGGTCTGGATCGGCTCAGAATTTGCATTATCAGGGAAGAGGTGAAACCAATCTGATGAGGCACTAAGAGTGTACCCTGGGCAACCTACTCCCTCACCCTCGCTACTTCTAATTATTATTTCAATTATCTTTATATAATTTTATTTATCTAATATTTAACATATTGGTGTCCATTTAATATACATAGTTTACATTCCATGAGTCTTCATACATAAAGAGTAAATACAGGATCACACATGGTGATTACGTATTATTCTTTATCAGTTAAAAAATCTAATAGTTATAAATGGTTTGAAAACTGACTTTGTATTGGACTGATGAAGCCACTGTGTGGGGAACCATTTCCTTAATAAAGATTCCCAGATGTTGCACATGTGTCTCAATCTTCAGTTATACGTTTAAATCATGTCTTTCATTTATTTGTTGGATAAGAACTACAAGATATCTCACACTGTATTGTGTAGAATTCTTTCAAATTTTATAGTCACTATAGTAATTAAATGGTAATTAAAACATATAATGTAGGTATAGACCTGGTAAAAAAATGGGTAATATAAGATCTTCTATTCGTATACAACACATGACAATACAGGTAATTACCTGTTTTTTTTATGTTACGAATCCCTCCAGTTCCTGTATACTATATTTACGAGTTTATTTGCATTCTCATTCTTATCAGCCTTTGTTTTGGATATATCTGGGGGACCATATCCTAACTGCTACGAAGGTATTAAAATATACTTAGTGAAATCTTTTCATCTTCGACTTCTGTGGAAAAAAAAGTTCCTCACTGATTGGCTGTCGTGGGTAATCTTAGTATGATAATCATCCTAATAAAAAAAAATACAATTTTCTCACGATATTAATTTCCACATAAATCCCTAAAAGCTCTTCCTGATTCTTCATCTTCTTGTATTTATCCTCCCTACTTCTTTTCCCCATCCCACTCACCTTTTTTTCTTCCTCTTCCTCGTCGTCCTCCTCCTCCTCCTCCATTCTTCATCCTCCTCATCCTCCCCCTCCTCATTTTCCACTTCTTCCTCCTCTTCATCCTCCTCCTCCCCGTCCTCTTCTTCCACCTCCTCCTCCCCCTCTTCATCCTCCTCCTCTTCATCATTCTCTTTCTTCTTTTACTCCTCCGCCTCCACCTACTCGTTCACCTCCTTCTCTTCCTCCTTTCTACTCCGTATCCTTCCTTCGTCTCTGCCACTTCCTCTTCTTGCTCCTTCTCTCCCCTCTTCCTCTTCCTTCCTTCTCCTCCTCACTGTTAATCCTCGTTTCTGAATTTCTCCTCACACATTCTTAATTTTCAAAGCACTCACTTCTTATCTTCATCCATGCTTGGTTTATCTAATAATTATGCGCACACACACACACACACAAACACACACACACACACACACACACAAACACACACACACACACACACAAACACACACACACACACAGACACACATCAAAGCACACACACACACATACTAACCCATACACACAATAACAAATCTGTATACTCACACACACACAAGTGGAGAGGGTAGCAGAAATAAGACGGGTAAAACCAAACTACAAATGGGGAGACTACACAGGCATGAGGAACTTCCTACAAGACGTTCAGTGGGAGAGAGAATTGGCAGGAAAACCAGTAAAAGAAATGATGGAATATGTGACAACAAAATACAAGAGGGCAGAGGAGAGCTTTGTTCCAAAGGGAAGCAGAAATAATGGGAAGATCAGAACGAGTACTTGGTTCACCCAATAGTGTACGGAGGTAAAAACTAGTGCACTGGAGAATGGAAAAAGTACAGAAGAC
Organism: Cherax destructor; assembly: GCA_009830355.1. NCBI lineage: Eukaryota > Metazoa > Arthropoda > Malacostraca > Decapoda > Parastacidae > Cherax > Cherax destructor. The sequence continues at coordinate 8,729 of WNWK01031209.1, forward strand.
AAAGGACGCAGGAAAATAAAGAGATTAGCAAAAGAGCCAGAAACGAATATGCACAGATCAGAAGAGAGGCTCAGCGACAATACGAAAATGATATAGCATCGAAAGTCAAGTCTGACCCGAAGCTGTTGTATTACCACATCAGGAGGAAAACAACAGTCAAGGACCAGGTAATCAGGCTGAGGAAGGAAGGTGGGGAGTTCACAAGAAACGACAAAGAGGTATGTGAGGAGCTCAACATGAGATTTAAAGAAGTATTTACAATGGAGACAGGAAGGACCCCAGGAGGTTAGAATCGGGAGGTACATCAACAAGGAATACACCAACAAGTTCTGGATGAAATACACACAACCGAGGAGGAGGTGTAGAAGCTCTTACGTGAATTTAATACCTCAGAGGCGGTGAAACCAGACATCTATCCGTGGGTCCTAAGAGAGGGAGCAGAGATGCTATGTGTGCCACTAACAAAAATCTTCAACACATCCATTAAAACTGGGCAACTACCTGAGGTATGGAAGATGACAATTTTAGTCCCAATCTTTAAAAAAGGAGACAGACACGAGGCATTAAATTACAAACGTGTGTCACTGATGTGTATAGTATACAAAGTCATGGAGAAGATCATCAGGAGGAGAGTGGTGGAGCACCTAGAAAGACACAAGCATATAAGCGACAACCAGCACGGTTTCAGGGAAGGGAAATCATGTGTCACGAACCTACTGGAGTTTTATGACAAGGTAACGGAAGTAAAACACGAGAGAGAGGGGAGGATAGACTGCATTTTCTTGGACTGCAAGGAGGCCTTCGACATAGTTCTTCACAAAAGGTTAATGTAAAAGCTAGAGGATCAGGCACGCATAACAAGGCACTGCAATGAATCAGAGAATATTTGACAGGGAGGCAAAAACGAGTCATGATTCGTGACGAGATGTCAGAGTGGGCGCCTGTGACGAGCGGGGTTCCACAGGGGTCAATCCTAGGACCTGTGCTGTTTTTGGTGTATGTGAATGACATAACGGAAGGGATAGACTCCGAAGTGTCCCTGTTTGCAGATGATAAGAAGATAATGAGGAGAATAAAATCGGTCGAGGATCAGACAGGACTACAAAGAGACCCCGCCAAATGCAAAGTCATGAAGATCGGGGAAGGGCAAAGAAGATTGAAGACAGAGTATAGTCTAGGTGGCCAAAGGCTGCAAACCTCACTCAATTAAAAAAATCTTGGAGTGAGTATAATACCAAGTACATCTCCTGAGGCTCAAATCAACCAGATAACTGCTGCAGCATACGGACGTCTGGCAAACCTAAGAATAGCGTTCCGAATGCTCAGTAAGGAATCATTCAAGAATCTTACACCATATACGTCAGGCCGTACTGGAGTATGCAGCACCAGTTTACAATCCACACCTGTTCATGCACGTCAACAAATTAGAGAAAGTGGAAAGGCTTGCAACAAGACCAATCCCAGAGCTAAGGGGACTGTCCTACAAAGAAAGGTTAAGAAAAATCGGCCTGACGACACTGGAGGACAGGAGGGTCAGGATACTGCGAGGAATTGACAAGGTGGACAGAGACAAGGTGTTCCAGAGAGGGGACACAGAAACAAGGGGTCACAGTTGGAAGTTGAAGATTCTTATGAGTCAAAGGGAAGTTAGGAAGTATTTCTCCAGTCATAGAGTTGTCAGGAAGTGGAAAAGCCTAGAAAGTGACGTAGTGGAGGCAGGAACCATACATAGTTTTAAGACGAGGTTTGATAAAGCTCATCGATCAGGGAGAGAGAGAAGACCTAGTAGCGATCAGTGAAGAAGCGTGGCCAGGAGCTATGACTCGATCCTTACAGAGACAAATAGGTGAGGACAAATAGCTGGGTACATACACACTTACATACTAACCCACGCACACACCAACAAACCTACACACACACACACACACGTAACTGAGTCTCGACCCTGCAACCACAATTAGGTGAGTACAATTAGGTGAGTACATACTAACCCACGAACACACTAACAAATCTACACACACATACACACACACACACACATACACACACAAACACACACACACACACACGACTAACAACACTGGAGGATAGAAGGGTTAGAGGAGACATGATAACGACATACAAAATACTGCGGGGAATCGACAAGGTAGATAGTGACAGGATGTTCCAGAGAGGGAACACAGAAACAAAAGGGCACAACTGGAAGCTGAAGACTCAGATGGGTCAAAGGGATTTTAGGGAGCATTTCTTCAGCCATAGAGTAGTCAGGAAGTGGAATAGTCTAGCGAACGATATAGTGGAGGCGGGAACCATGCATAGTTTTAAGACAAGGTATGATAAAGCTCATGGAGCAGGGAGAGCAGAGATCCAATAGCGGAAGGCGAAGAGGCGGGGCCAGGAGCTGAGTTTCGACCTTTGCACCCACAATTAGGTGAGTACTCACACACACACACACACACACACCCACACACACACGCCCCGATGGCACGGTGGCTAGCGCTCTTGCATCAATCACTGAGGGCCCGGGTTCAATTCCCGGCGGGGCCGAAACATTTCGAAGTGTTTCGTTACACACACACACATACATACAACAGGCCTAGTGTCTAATAGACATGTGCCTAGGACAAAATGGTAACTAACACACACACACACTCACACTCACTCACACACACACACACACTCACACACACACACACACTCACACACACACTCACACACACAGCCCCGGTGGTCTGGTGGTAATGCTCTCGCTTCACGCACGGAGGGCCCGGGTTCTATTCCCGACGGGGCGGAAACATTTCGAAGTGTTTCCTTACACACACACACACACACACACACACACACACACATACAACAGGCCTAGTGTCTAATCGACATGTGCCTAGGACAAAATGGTAACTAACTAACACACACACACACACACACACTCACCACGCATCTTCCTGGACTGCAGGAAGGCCTTCGACATAGTTCCTCACATGAGATTAGTAAAGAAGTTGGAAGAACAAGCATGTATAACAGAAAGGGCACTGGAATAGATCAGGGAATACCTCACAGGGAGGCAACAACGGGTCATGGTGCGTGATGAGGTATCACAGTTGGCGCCTGTGACGAGCGGTGTACCGCAGGGGTCAGTCCTAGGACCAGTGTTATTCTTGGTATATGTAAATGACATGGCGGACGGGATAGACTCAGAAGTGTCTCTGTTCGCAGATGATGTGAAATTAATGAGGAGAATCACATCGGAAGAGGACCAAGCAGGACTTCAAACAGACCTGGACAAGATTGACATCTGGTCTAGCAACTGGCTTCTCGAATTCAATCCCACCAAATGCAAAGTCATGAAGATCGGACAAGGGCAAAGAAGACCGCTGCCAGAGTACAGGCTAGGCGGACAAACGCTACAAACTTCGGCAAAGGAGAAAGACCTTAGGGTGAGTATAACGCCAAGCACGTGTTCGGAGGCACACATCAACCAGATAACTGCGGCAGCATATGGGTGACTGGCAAACCTAAGATTAGCGTTCCGTTACCTTAACAAGGAATCGTTCAAGACACTGTACACCGTATAAGTCAGGCCCATACTAGAATATGCAGCACCAGTCTGGAACCCACACCTGGTCAAGCACGTAAAAAAACTAGAGAAAGTGCAAAGGTTTTAGACAAGGTTAGTTCCACAACTCAGGGGTCTGTCCTATGAAGAAAGGTTGAGGGAAATAGGACTAACAACACTGGAGGAAAGAAGTGTCAGAGGAGACATGATAACGACATACAAAATACTACGGGGAATCGACAAGGTAGACAGTGAGAGGATGTTCCAGAGAGGGAACACAGAAACAAGGGGACACAACTGGAAGCGGAAGACTCAAATGAGTCAAAGGGATGTTAGGAAGCATTTCTTCAGCCACAGAGTAGTCAGGAAGTGGAATAGTCTAGAGAAAGATATAGTGGAGGCAGGAACCATACATAATTTTAAGACAAGGTATGATAAAGCTCATGGAGCAGGAGAGTAGAGACCCAATAGCGGACAGCGAAGAGGTGGGGCCAGGAGCTGAGTCTCGACCCCTGCAACCACAATTAGGTGAGTACACACACAGGGGTTCCACAGGGGTCAGTCCTAAGACCCGTGCATTTTCTGGTATATGCGAATATCATGCCGGAAGGTATAGGTTCAGAAGTGTCTTTGTTTGCAGATGATGTGAAATTAATGAGGATAATTAAATCGGATGAGGATCAGTCAGGACTACAAACGGACCTTGACAGGCTGCAAGCCTGGTCCAGCAACTGGCTCGTGAAATTTAACCCCACCAAATGAAAAGTCATGAAGATCGAGGAAGGGCAAAGAAGACCACAGACAGAGTACGAACTAGGGGGCCCAAGACTACAAACCTCACTCGAGGAAAAGGATCTTGGGGTGTGTATAATATGGAGCACATCTCCTGAGGCGCACAAGGTGGTAATTGGCCATAAGAGGGTAATTGCTGTAATGTACAACCCGCCACAGAACTGCAGAAGGCCAAGAGATGAATACGACGAGAGCAACAGAGCAATGGTAGACACACTAGCCGAGGTGGCTAGAAAAGCCCACATGGGGAGACCAAAGTTACTAGTTATGAGTGATTTCAATCACAAGGAGAGTGACTGGGAAAACCTGGAGCCCCATGAAGGTCCTGAATTATGGAGAGCCAAGATGATGGATGTGGTACTGGAAAACCTCATGCATCAACATGTCAGAGACACTACCAGAGAGAAAGGTGGGGATGATCCAGCAAGACTGGACCTAGTATTCACCTTGAGTAGTTCGGACATCGAGGATATCACGTATGAAAGGCCCCTTGGAGCTAGTGATCATTTGGTTATGCGTTTTGATTATATAGTTGAGCTACAAGTGGAGAGGGGAGCAGGAATAGGAAGGGAGAAACGAAACTACAAAAGAGGGAACTACACAGGCATGAGGAACTTCCTACAAGACGTTCAGTGGGTAGAGAGAATTGGCAGGAAAACCAGTAAAAGAAATGATGGAATATGTGACAACCAAATGTAAAGAGGCAGAGAAGAGGTTTGTCCCCAAGGGAAACAGAAGTAATGGGAAGACAAGAACGAGTCCTTGGTTCACCAAAAGGTCTAGGGAGGCAAAAACTAAGTGCACTAGAGAATGGAAAAAGTACAGAAGACAAAGGACCAAGGAAAATAAAGAGATTAGCCGAAGAGCCAGAAACGAATATGCACAGGTAAGAAGGGAGGCTCAGCGACAATACAAAAATGATATAGCATCAAAAGTCAAGTCTGACCCAAAGCTGTTGTACAGCCACATCAGGAGGAAAACAACAGTCAAGGACCAGGTAATCAGGCTGAGGAAGGAAGAAACGACAAAGAGGTATGTGAGGAGCTCAACATGAGATTTAAAGAAGTATTTAAAGAGGAGACAGGAAAGACTCCAGGAATTCAGAATAGGGAGGTATACCAACAAGTGCTGGATGAAATACACACAACCAAGGAGGAGGTGAAGAAGCTGTTATGTGAACTCGATACCTCAAAAGCGGTGGCACCTGACAACATTTCTCCATTGGTCCTTAGAGAGGGAGCAGAGATGTTAAGTGTGCCACTCACAAAAATCTTCAACACTTCCATTGAAACTGGGCAACTACCTGAGGTGTGGAAGATGGCAAATGTAGTCCCAATTTTTAAGAAAGGAGACAGACACGAGGCATTAAACTACAGACCTGTGTCACTGACGTGTATAGTATGCAAAGTCATGGAGAAGATCATCAGAGGAGAGTGGTGGAGCACCTTGAAAGACACAAGCTTATAAACGACAACCAGCACGGTTTCAGGGAAGGAAAATCCTGTGTCACAAACCTACTGGAGTTTTATGACAAGGTAACATAAGTAAAACACGAGAGAGAGGGGTGGTTAGACTGCATTTTCTTGGACTGCAAGAAATTGTTCGACACAGTTCCTCACAAGAGGTTAATGCAAAAGCTAGAGGATCAGACACACGTAAGAGGAAAGGCACTGCAATGGATCAAATAATATCTGACAGGGAGGCAACAACGAGTCATGGAACGTGACGAGGTGTCAGAGTGGGCACCTGTGACGAGTGGGGTTCCACAAGGGTCAGTCCTAGGACCTGTACTGTTTTTGTTATATGTGAATGACATAACGGAAGGGATAGATTCAGAAGTGTCCCTGTTTGCAGATGATGTAAAGTTAATGAGAAGAATTAAATCAGTTGAGGATCAAGTAGGACTACAAAGAGACCTAGACAGGCTACAAGCCTGGTCCAGTAAATGGCTCCTTGAATTTAACCCTGCCAAATGTAAAGTCATGAAGATCGGGGAAGGGCAAAGCAGACCGCAGACAGAATATAATCTAGGTGGCCAAAGACAGCAAACCTCACTCAAGGAAAAAGATCTTGGGGTGAGTATAATACCGAGCACATCTCCTGAGGCACACATCAATCAGATAACTGCTGCAGCATACGGGCGGCTGGCAAACCTAAGAATACCTTTCCAATACCTCACTAATGAATCATTCAAGACTCTGTACACCATATACGTAAGGCCCATACTGGAGTATGCAGCACCAGTTTGGAATCCACACCTGGTCAAGCACGTCAGAAAATTGGAGAAAGTGCAGAGGTTTGCAACAAGACTAGTCCCAGAGCTAAGGGGATTGTCCTACAAAGAAAGGTTAAGGAAAATCGGCCTGACGACACTGGAGGACAGGAGGGTCAGGATACTGCGAGGAATTGACAAGGTGGACAGAGACAAGATGTTCCAGAGAGGGGACACAGAAACAAGGGGTCACAGTTGGAAGTTGAAGATTCTTATGAGTCAAAGGAAAGTTAGGAAGTATTTCTTCAGTCATAGAGTTGTCAGGAAGTGGAAAAGCCTAGAAAGTGACGTAGTGGAGGCAGGAACCATACATCGTTTTAAGACGAGGTTTGATAAAGCTCATGGAGCAGGGAGAGAGAGAAGACCTAGTAGCGATCAGTGAAGAGGCGGGGCCAGGAGCTATGACTCGATTGTTACAGCCACAAATAGGTGAGGACAAATAGGTGGGTACATACCCACTTACATACTAACCCACGCACACACCAACAAACCTACACACACACACACACACACACACGTAACTGAGTCTCGACCCTGCAACCACAATTAGGTGAGTACAATTAGGTGAGTACATACTAACCCACGAACACACTAACAAATCTACACACACACATACACACACACACACACACACACACATACAACACAAACACACACACACCCACACACACACGACTAACAACACTGGAGGATAGAAGAGTTAGAGGAGACATGATAACGACATACAAAATACTGCGGGGAATCGACAAGGTAGATAGTGACAGGATGTTCCAGAGAGGGAACACAGAAACAAGGGATGCACAACTGGAAGCTGAAGACTCAGATGAGTCAAAGGGATGTTAGGGAGCATTTCTTCAGCCATAGAGTAGTCAGAAAGTGGAATAGTCTAGCGAACGATATAGTGGAGGCGGGAACCATACATAGTTTTAAGACAAGGTATGATAAAGCTCATGGAGCAGAGAGAGCAGAGACCCAATAGCGGAAGGCAAAGAGGCGGGGCCAGGAGCTGAGTCTCGACCCCTGCAACTACAATTAGATGAGTACACACACACACACACACACACACACACACACACACACACACACACACACACACACACACACACACACACACACACACACACACACACACACACACACACACACACACTCACACACACACACACACACACGGAGGGAGGCCCAGAAACAGTACGAAAACGACATAGCATCGAAAGTTAAGTCCGACCCGAAGCTCATGTACAGTCACATCAGAAGGAAAACAACAGTTAAAGACCAGGTGATAAGGCTGAGGAGAGAAGATGGGGAACTCACAAGCAATGATCAAGGGGTATGTGAGGAGCTCAACTTGAGGTTTAAGGAAGTATTCACAGTGGAGGAAGGAAGGCAGCTGGGTAGACAGGATGGGGTGCGTCACCAACAAGGGATGTATCAAGTGCTAGAGGGCATACACACAACTGAGGAGGAGGTGAAGCAGTTACTCAGTGACCTTGATACCTCAAAGGCGATGGGTCCGGACAATATCTCCCCGTGGGTTCTTCGGGATGGAGCTGAGGTACTGAGTGTGCCACTTACCATAATATTCAACACATCCCTTGAAAATGGGCAGATACCTGAGGTATGGAAGAAGGCCAATGTAATCCCCATCTTTAAGAAAGGAGACAGAAAAGAGGCACTAAACTATAGACCGGTGTCACTTACATGTATAGTGTGCAAAGTCCTGGAGAAAATCATCAGGAAAAGAATGGTGGAGCACCTCGAGCTGAACAGGATAATAAACACCAGACAGCATGGATTCCGGGAAGGCAAATCCTGTGTAACAAACCTCCTAGAGTTCTATGATAAAGTAACAGAGGTAAGGCAAGAGAGAGAAGGGTGGGTTGATTGCATTTTCCTGGACTGCAGGAAGGCCTTCGACACAGTTCCTCATGTGAGATTAGTAAAGAAGTTGGAAGAACAAGCATGTATAACAGGAAGGGCACTGGAAGGGATCAGGGAATACCTCACAGGGAGGCAACAACAGGTCATGGTGCGTGATGAGGTATCACAGTGGGCGCCTGTGACGAGCGGCGTACCGCAGGGGTCAGTCCTAGGACCAGTGTTATTCTTGGTATATGTAAACGACATGACTGATGGGATAGACTCAGAAGTGTCTCTGTTCGCAGATGATGTGAAATTAATGAGGAGAATCACATCGGAAGAGGACCAAGCAGGACTTCAAACAGACCTGGACAAGCTTGACATCTGGTCTAGCAACTGGCTTCTCGAATTCAATCCCACCAAATGCAAAGTCATGAAGATCGGAGAAGGACAAAGAAGACCGCTGACAGAGTACAGGCTAGGTGGACAAGGGCTACAAACCTCGGCAAAGGAGAAAGACCTTGGGGTGAGTATAACGCCAAGTACGTCTCCGGAGGCACACATCAACCAGATAACTGCGGCAGCATATGGGTGACTGGCAAACCTAAGATTAGCGTTCCATTACCTAAACAAGGAATGGAAAAATAAACACATAAGCAGTATAATGTGATCCTTTATTGACAACGTTTCGCCCACGCAGTGGGCTTTATCGAGTCACAGACAGATCTACCTGGAAAATGAGCAACATGGAGATATATATAGGGTACAGTCAGGTGGAGAATGCTGGGTCAGGTGGAGAAAGCTGCATGTGACAGTCTTAAAAGTAGTGTGATAGTTAAAAACATTGTGTGACTTAAAGGACCTGCAGTGTACCATTCTTGAGTTCTAGGTGGGATAGCGTTGAAGAAGTTTCTTGGCAATAGGTTCAGCTATGTTGTAGAAGCCGTTGTTCTGGTTGAAGTTGTTGGATATACAGATGAGTGATGATTCTAGGATTCTTCGGTATTGCGTGTTGTCTTCTCTGGCGATGAGGCTTGCGTTTCTGTAGTTGATTAAATGGTTGTGTAAATTTCGGTGTTGAACACAGGCATTTCTTGAGTCGTCAGATCTGCCTGCGTACTGGTGTCCTGAAATGCGTGTTTGTAGGTCTCTGGATGTTTCGCCAACGTATAATTTGCTGCAGCCATTACAAGGGATTGTGTATACCCCTGCCGTGGATTGAAGCTTTTCCTGTCTGTTACTGGTAATGTCCTTGATGGTGGTGGATGTGGAGGTGGATACTCGGAATGAGGTCTTAAAAAATGTTGGAAACTTGTTTGGAAATGGAGTTGGTGGGAAGGACTATGTATCTCTTCTCAGCAGTGTCTTCTCTGGGTGTGTTGAAGATGTTTAATGCCCGTCGTCTGCAGTCTCTAATGAAGTGACGAGGATAGTGAAGTTTGGAAAAAACTTGTTCAATGAGGGAGCATTCTTCTTCAAGGAATTCACTGCTGCAGATTCTGAGTGCGCGCAGGAAAAAGCCTATAATTACACCACGTTTAATTTTGGTGTCGTGGTGAGGTAGAAGTGGAGAAGATCGTGTTGATTGGTAGGTTTTCGATAGACTTTAAAACGAAGTTCATGGTCAGCTTTGCAGAGAAGAACATCAAGGAAAGGAAGAGTGTTGTCGACTTCTTCTTCTAGTGTAAACTGGATTGATGGCTCAACCTGGTTGAGTTCGTGTTGGAGAGCTTGAACGTTGAAGCGTCTGGGAGTTATGATGAGAATGTCGTCAACATAACGGAGCCAGGTGACAGAAGAGGGAATAATAGTGGAAAATCGCTCGGCTTCCAAATGTTCCATATATAGGTTCGCAAGGACGGCACTAAGTGGCGACCCCATGGGTAGTCCAAAAGTTTGCTGAAAGAGTTGGTTTTCGAAAGAGAAACATGTAAAGCCCACACATAGTTCAACAAGGTCGATGAAATCGCTGGCTGGAAGAGGAAGATCAAGCGAGTCGTCAATTTTCCTGCGCAAGAGATCGATAGCTTGTGTAGTAGGTACTTTGGTGAATAGGGATTTTACATCAAGACTGGAGAGTTTCTTGTTTCTGATGTTGATGTTGCGAATGCGATTGAGAAGGTCACCAGAGTGTTTGAGATGTGCTGGACTGATGGTGCCCAAAAGTTTGTAGAGGTGTTTAGCGAGAATTCCTGAGATTTGGTGGGGAGCACTGCCTATTCCCGAGGATATAGGCCTCAATGGGATACCTGGTTTGTGAGTTTTTGGCAGACCGTACATTCTGGCAGGTCTGGGGTTGCTGGGAATGGTGTGTAGAAGTTTCTTTCCTAGTTCTGATTCCCCTCAGAATGCGCGAGTCTTGTGAAGAAATGTTTTGTGAGGTTGTCTACTTGATTAGTAGTGAGAGGTTTGTAGGTATCTGGGTCATTAAGTAGATTAAGCATTTTGTTCCTGTAATCGTCAGTGTTCAAGATTACGACACCACCTCCTTTATCAGCGGTGGTAACCCTGATGGTCGTGTCTTCTGCTAAAGTTCTAAGTGCAATGATGTAACGTCGAGGTATGACTGGGGTACTGTGTGTTGAGATGGCTGCTGAGATGATGCCTTGAAGATAGCCTTTTGGAAATCGGAGTCATTGTGTCTGTAGTTTTAGCGATGAAATTGAGGTCTTGTTTTGGTTTCGTGATTCCTGTTGCAAATTTGAGACCTAAGCTGAGGGCTTCAGTTTCTGTGGTTGACAGTGGACGAGTTGAAAGATTTTGAATAATTTCAGGTCTTCCTAAACTTTTCCACTGAGAACTATCGCAGAGAGTTTGGAGTTTCCTAGTAAGTCTGTTTTTTTGCTGAACATTAGCTGTGGTAACTCTGCTGCGAATAATTTCGGCGGTGCGTCTGTTCATGTTACCCCGGAGTGTCGTGCCTAGTGTCCTGGCTTGGAGAAAAGTTTCCTTTGTAGCGTTGTTCAGGTCATCTGCACACTCTTCAAGGTAAGTTCGTGCAGTTGCGGAGAAAGGAGGTTTAATGTTGGCAATTTGAGGAGGAGTAGATCTTGGTAACACCATTTCTTGGATACAGTCACGAAGAAAATTGTGTCTATTGCGAAGTGAGTAAGCTTTTAGAAGAAGGTCCAGGTATTCTCTGTGTGAAGGATCCATTTCTACTACAGTGTTTGACACGATGGAAATAAATGGTATAAAATACCGACACAATGGAAAAATAAACACATAAGCAGTATAATGTGATCCTTTATTGACAACGTTTCGCCCACGCAGTGGGCTTTATCGAGTCACAGACAGATCTACCTGGAAAATGAGCAACATGGATATATATATAGGGTACAGTCAGGTGGAGAATGCTGGGTCAGGTGGAGAAAGCTGCATGTGATAGTCTTAAAAGTAGTGTGATAGTTAAAAAGTTTGTGTGAATTAAAGGACCTGCAGTGTACCATTCTTGAGTTCTAGGTGGGAATCGTTCAAGACACTGTACACCGTGTACGTCAGGCCCATACTAGAATATGCAGCAACAGTCTGGAACAAACACCTGGTCAAGCACGTAAAGAAACTAGAGAAAGTGCAAAGGTTTGCAACAAGGCTAGTTCCACAACTCAGGGTCTGTCCTATGAAGAAAGGTTGAGGGAAATAGGACTAACAACACTGGAGGAAAGAAGGGTCAGAGGAGACATGATAACGACATACAAAATACTGCGGGGAATCGACAAGGTAGACAGGGACAGGATGTTCCAGAGAGGGAACACAGAAACAAGGGGACACAAAGCTGAAGACTCAGATGAGTCAAAGGGATGTTAGGAAGCATTTCTTCAGCCACAGAGTAGTCAGGAAGTGGAATAGTCTGAGAAAGATATAGTGGAGGCAGGAACCATACATAGTTTTAAGACGAGGTATGATAAAGCTCATGGAGCAGGGAGAGCAGAGACCCAGTAGCGGACAGCGAAGAGGAGGGGCCAGGAGCTGAGTCTCGACCCCTGCAACCACAATTAGGTGAGCAATTAGATGAGTACACACACACACACACACACTCACACTCACTCACACACACACACACTCACTCACACACACACACTCACACACACACACACACACACTCACAAAAACACACACACACACACACACACTCACCACGCATCTTCCTGGACTGCAGGAAGGCCTTCGACACAGTTCCTCACATGAGATTAGTAAAGAAGTTGGAAGAACAAGCATGTATAACAGGAAGGGCACTGGAAGGGATCAGGGAATACCTCACAGGGAGGCAACAACGGGTCATGGTGAGTGATGAGGTATCACAGTGGGCGCCTGTGACGAGCGGTGTACCGCAGGGGTCAGTCCTAGGACCAGTGTTATTCTTGGTATATGTAAATGACATGGCGGACGGGATAGACTCAGAAGTGTCTCTGTTCGCAGTTGATGGGGAAATTAATGGGGAGAATCAATGGGAAGAGGACCGCAGGACTTCAAACAGACCTGGACAAGTTTGGGAATATCTGGTCTAGCAACTGGCTTTCGAATTCAATCCCCCCAAAAATGGCCAGGAAGATGGGAAAGGGCAAGGACCGCTGACAGAGTACGGGCCAGGCGGACAAACCCCAAAAACCCTGGGCAAAGGAGAAAGACCTTGGGGGGGGAGTATAACCCCGGGCACTTTCCGGGGGCAAAATCAACCAGAAAACCCGGGGGCGCTATCCCGGACTGGCAAACCAAAGATTAGCGTTCCGTTACCTTAACAAAAAAACGTTCAAGATACTGACACCGTGTACGTCGGGCCCATACTAGAATATGAACCAGTCTGGAACCCAAAACCTGGTCAAGCACGTAAAACAACTAAAAAAGGCAAAGGTTTGTGACTGGTTAGTTCCACAACCCCGGGGCCCCCCCATGAAGAAAGGTTGAGGGGGAAAAAAGGGCCTAACAACACTGGAGGAAAGAAGTGTCAGAGGAGACATGATAACGAAAACAAAATAATAAGGGGAAACGACAAGGTTTGAAAGGGACAGGATGTTCCCCGAGAGGAACACAGAAACAAGGGGACACAACTGGGAAACTGGGAAAACTCAAATGAGTCAAAGGGGTGTTAGGAAGCATTTCTTCAGCCACAGAGTAGTCAGGAAGTGGGGAAAAATCTAAGAAAGATATAGTGGAGGCAGGAACCATAATAGTTTTAGGACAAGGTATGATAAAGCCCCATGGAGCAGGGAGAGTAGAGACCCAATAGCGGACAACGAAGAGGTGGGGCCAGGAGCTGAGCCCGACCCGCCACAATTTGGGGAGTACAATTAGGGGAGTACACACACAGGGGGTTTCCCCAGGGGGCAGTCCTAGGACCGGTGCATTTTCTGGTATATGCGAATATCATGCCGGAAGGTATATGTTCAAAAGTGCCCTTTTTTTCAGATGATTTAAAAAGAGGATAATTAAATCGGATGAGGATCAGTCAGGACTACAAAAGGACCTTGACAGGCTGCAAGCCTGGTCCAGCAACTGGCTCGTGAAAACCCACCAAAAAAAGTCATGAAGATCGAGGAAAGGCAAACACGACCACAGACAGAGTAAGAACTAGGGGGCCCAAGACTACAAACCTCACTGAAGAAAAGGATCTTGGGGTGAGTATAAAGGGGACATCTCCTAGGCGCCAAGGTGGTAATTGGCCTAAGA
>WNWK01031210.1:0-22871 GCA_009830355.1 Cherax destructor
TTTATACATCATTAGTAAGGCCTCACCTAGATTACGCAGCTCAGTTCTGGTCTCCATATTACAGAATGGACATAAATTCGTTAGAAAACATTCAGCGTAGAATGACTAAATTAATACATAGCATTAGAAATCTTCCTTACGAAGAAAGATTGAAGACCCTAAAATTACATTCACTTGTAAGACGTAGAATGAGGGAGACATGATCGAGGTATACAAGTGGAAAATGGGTATAAACAAAGGGGATATAAATAAGGTCTTGAGGATATCTCTCCAAGAGAAACCCGCAATAATGGATTCAAGTTAGATAAGTTTAGATTTAGAAAGGATATAGGAAAGTATTGGTTTGGAAATAGGGTAGTTGATGAGTGGAACAGTCTGCCTAGTAGGGTTATTGAAGCTAGGACCTTGGGTAGTTTCAAATTTAGGTTGGATAAATTCATAGTGAGAGGGTTGGATTTGAGTGGGACTCGCGCATGAGTGGGTAGAATTGTCAAAGCTTATTTCTTGGGTAGCATTGAAAATTGGGTTGAGCAAACATTCTGTTAGTGAGATCTAATATTGTTTGGAAGTAATCTGAGGGTGTTCTAATATTGTTTTGGATGTGCTCAAAGTAATCTGGGAGTGTTCTAATAATGTATTGGATGTGTTCAAAGTAACCTGGGAATTTTCTAATGTAATTTGGAAATGTTCTAATGTTGTTTGGAAGTGTTCCATTAGTAAAAAGTATACATAGTTTTAGCGATCTTTGTCCTAATGATCTTTTTTTGGATGAATTAGTAAAACGAGGAAAAATCAGTAATAGTGTTCTCGGTTGGTGATACGAGGGAATGTATATGAAAAATGTTCTTTGGATATGGGTTTGTCTTTTCTTTGATGAATTAGTAAAACGGGAAAAAATTGAAATGAGTGATCTTAGTGGAATGAGATTAATGATCTTATAAAGTTGGTTATAATGATTTGAGGGGATGTTTATAAAAAATATGATTATGATATGTCTTAGTTGGTTGGTGGTGACTGTGTTAGTTTTGGTAATGTGTTATGTTTTAGAGTGATATGAAGTTAAAGTTAGGTTAGGTTAAATGTTATTTGTGGTGTTTGATAATGTTTTTGAGGGTATTCAAATGATGTATGAGATGTTGAGGGGTGTGAGAATATTTCTTGAAAATTATTGATTTAGCCTGTTACCTGAAAACGGGGAATATATGTGGGTGTGATGGTGTTCAAACGATGATTTGGGAGTATTCATTGTTGATGTATGGGGTATTCAAAGGTGTTTTTGGCGGTGTTCAATGGTGTTTTGGGGGAAAGTTTGATGGTGTTTTGGTGGTGTTCAATAGTGTTTTGGGTGCATTCAATGGCGTTTTGTGGTGTTCAATGGTGTTTTGGTGGTGTTCAATGGTGTTTTGGGGGTATTCAATGGCGTTTTGGTGGTGTTCAATGGTGTTTTGGGGGTATTCAAATGATGTATAAGAGTGTTTTGGAGGTGTTCCAATGCATTTCTTGGTTATATTGAGTATAAAATGTGTGTATGTTCTATGGAGGCGGATGTGGCTTTTTGGATGAATTAGTAAAACTGTAAAAAATTGAGATGAGTGATGGGGTAATGGGTGGTGTGTGTGTGTGTGTGTGTGTGTGTGCGCGCGCGTGTGTTCGTGTGTGTGTATGAGGTAGAGAGAGAGAAGGTGAGGTCATGGCCTCAGGCGCTGGGGTGAGCCTGTGATAAGTGGGAGATGGGGTAATGGGGTGGAGTGTATGCGTGTGTGTGTGTGTGTGTGTGAGCGTAAATTTTAATGAAATTAAAGGTATTGTGAATAATTTAAAAGAAAATATAGAAGTGAAAAATTGTTGAATATAATTTGTAATGTGAAACATGGTGTGATACGTATGAGATACCTGCTCAATCCTGTTGGCGACCCAGTGATGACGTCACGGTGACCCCAGGTGTAGTGCAGGTAGAGTTGCCGAAAAGTGTTTCATGACAACTCTTTTACTAAAAACATGATTTAATAGTAAACCTGATTAGAAAGAGTTGTATTTAGTTAATCACATGAGGGAAAATATATGCTGTGAAGAAGATTCTTATAATGAAATATTAAAAATGTTAATCAATGAGTGATAGATCTTATATCGAATTGGGGCTCTGGTGGTCTGGTGGCTAAAGCTCTCGCTTCACACGGCGAGGGCCTGGGTTCGATTCCCAGCCAGGGCAGAAACATTGGGCGTGTTTCTTTACACCTGTTGTCTATGTTCCCCATCAGTAAAATGGGTACCTGGGTGTTAGTCGACTAGTGTGAGTCGCATCCTAGGACACTGACCTAATCTGCCCGAAATGCTCAGCATAACAAGGGACTTTCTATATAGTAGTATGTCACTGATGTCAGCTAGGACTGTATACCTTGTACCTGTACTTGTAGTAAAATAAAAAAAAAATAAAAAAAAAAAAAAAAATGGGTTAAGTATCGTTGGATTGTGTGTGTGTGTGTGTGTGTGTGTGTGAGTGAGGTGAGGTGAAGGGAAGAGATATGAAAGGAAGAGTGAGGTGCTGGGGAGGTGTTGAGACTTGTACATGGATATTAAAACATCTGAAAATTTGTTATCCTGGTTAAGGAGTGTGAGGTGGTTTGTACATGGTAGAATAGTGAATTTGTGACTTTGTGGGATATGAGTGAAAAATTGTGTGAATAATTAATAAAAATGAAAGTGTATGCAGAGCAAAGTGTTGAAAATTTGTGTTATCCTGGGTTAAGTATCCATGTGTGAGTGAGTGAGGTGAATGGGGAGAGTGAGATGCAAAGGAGGTTCAGTTAAGGAGTGTGAGTATTCACTTGTAAGTCTATAAGTAACGTAAAAGGTGAAATATGTACAGTAAAGATTAAAAAAGAGAGGCTTGTCAGCCTATCTTTTCGTTCTTTTTATTGAAATCGAATTTTTTTTTACCTTACCCCATAGGGGTTACCATATTACCTGAAAACATGGAAAATTGTATCTTTTTATATTTATATATGTATTAATAAATAAAAATGTATATTTTTACTCTGTTAGTCGAAATCTTAATTCGTGTTATGTTCATTTTAGTCAATGACTTGACTTGATACCTGAAAAAAATGTTAATGTAAGACTGGAACTTTTTATTTGTTAACTGAAAATCTTAATTCGTGTTGTTTTTCCTATGTAAGACTGAAAATGTATTAATAAAATAAATAAATGAAAAATGTGTATTAGTGTTAACCTACATTAAATTTTAACTTAGAGAGACCCCATAGGGATACTTGATTGAACTTGTCCTTTTAGCTCATTTTAACTTAAAGAGAGACCCCATGGGGGGTTATACAAAAACTTGATTCGAGGAAATACTGTGAAAAGACGTCACACCTTTTAATTCTTTTAACGAATACCCTCATTAGGGAAAGGTTACCATATCTCTGACTCTACATAGAGGTCAAGTAAAAAATATCAGAAGTAATATTGAAAAAATGAAAATTCGAAAAAAAATGAAAATTCGAAAAAAATCGAAAATTCGAAAAAAAATGAAAATTCGAAAAAAAAATCGAAAATTAAAAAAAAAGGGGGGGGGCGTGGGGGGCGTGGGCGTGGGGGGGCGTGGGCGTTGGGGGGCGTGGGGCCGGGCGCGGGCGGGCGCGGCGGGGCGGGGGCGCGCGCGCGCGGAAGGAGACCGCTCAGGGATGAGGGGCTGTGGAATGAGGAGCTGTGGCATACCCTCTGGAGGCATGGCGGCCATTTTGAGGATCTGTGGCATGAGGAGCTGTGGCATACCCTCTGGAGTGAGGGGCTGTGGCATGAGGATCTCTGGCAGATTGTACACTACTACTAGTGATATGAGCAAATTCGCTGATGACACGAAGATAGGTAGGATAATCGATTCAGACGTAGATGTCACGGAACTTCAGGAGGATTTAGACAAACTCAATTCCTGGTCAGAAAAATGGCAGATGCAGTTCAATGTAGATAAATGCAAAGTTCTAAAGCTCGGGAATGTTCATAACCCTAGCACCTACCAGCTTAATAATGTTGAACTCAGCCGTACAGAATGCGAAAAGGATCTGGGGGTTATGGTAAGCAGCAATCTCAAACCAAGTCAGCAATGCCTAAGCGTAAGAAATAAAGCAAATAGATTACTGGGATTTATATCAAGAAGTGTAAGCAACAGAAGTCCAGCGGTTATATTACAGCTTTATACATCATTAGTAAGGCCTCACCTAGATTATGCAGCTCAGTTCTGGTCTCCATTTTACAGAATGGATATAAATTCGTTAGAAAACATTCAGCGACGAATGACAAAGTTAATTCATAGCATTAGAAATCTTTCGTATGAAGAAAGATTGAAGACCCTTAAATTACATTCACTTGTAAGACGAAGAATGAGGGAGACATGATCGAGGTATATAAGTGGAAGATGGGTATTAATAAGGGGGATAAAAATAAGGTCTTGAGGATATCTCTCCAAGAGAGAACCCGCAATAATGGATTCAAATTGGATAAGTTTAGATTTAGAAAGGATATAGGAAAATATTGGTTTGGAAATAGGGTAGTTGATGAGTGGAACAGTCTGCCTAGTAGGGTCATTGAAGCTAGTACCTTGGGTAGTTTCAAATTTAGGTTGGATAAATTCATGAGTGAGAGGGGTTGGATTTGAGTGGGACTCGCACTTGAGTTAATAGAATCTTCAAAGCTTATTTCTTGGGTAGAATTGAAAATTAGGTTGGGGAATTATTCTGTTAGTGGGATGGATTGTGAAGGACCTGCCTAGTATGGGCCAACAGGCCTGCTGCAGTGTTCCTCCTTTCTTATGTTCTTATGTTCTTATGTATTAATTTAGTCATTCTACGCTGAATGTTTTCTAACGAATTTATGTCCATTCTGTAATATGGAGACCAGAACTGAGCTGCGTAATCTAGGTGAGGCCTTACTAATGATGTATAAAGCTGTAATATAACCTCTGGACTTCTGTTGCTAACACTTCTTGATATAAATCCCAGTAATCTATTTGCCTTATTACGTACGCTTAGGCATTGCTGTCTTGGTTTAAGGTTGCTGCTTACCATCACCCCCAAGTCCTTCTCGCAATCTGTATGGCTAAGTTCTACGTTATTTAACTTATAAGTGCTTGGGTTATGGACACTCCCAAGCTTCAGAACCTTGCATTTATCTACATTGAACTGCATCTGCCACTTTTCTGACCACGAATTAAGTTTGTCTAAATCTTCCTGAAGTTCTATGACATCTATGTTTGAATCAATTATCCTACCTATCTTCGTGTCGTCGGAATTTGCTCATATCACTAGTAATTCCCTCATCAAGGTCATTGATATATATTATAAATAACAATGGGCCTAAGACTGATCCCTGTGGAACACCACTTGTTACAAGTCCCCATTCGGATTTAACCCCATTTATGCACACTCTCTGCTTCCTATTGGTGAGCCATGACTCGATCCATGACAGCACTTTTCCCCCAATGCCATGAGCTGCCACTTTCTTTAACAGTCTCTGGTGCGGTACTCTATCAAAAGCCTTACTAAAGTCTAAATAAACAATATCGAATTCTTTATCGTGATCAACAGCCTCAAAAGCTTTACTGAAGAAGGTTAATAAATTAGATAGGCAGGAACGGCCCTCGTGAATCCATGCTGGGTATCATTAATCAAATTATGGTTATCTAGATGGCTTCTAATAATATCAGCTATAATTGACTCTAGTAATTTGCCTACAATTGAGGTCAGGCTTATTGGGCGGTAGTTTGACGGTAGTGACTTGTCCCCTGCTTTAAAAATAGGAATTACATTAGCCATCTTCCACATATCAGACACTACACCTGTTTGAAGAGATAAATTAAAAATGTTAGATATTGGTTCACAGAGTTCCATTTTGCATTCCTTAAGAACCCTTGTATAAATTACACATAAGCAGTATAATGTGATCCTTTATTGACAACGTTTCGCCCACGCAGTGGGCTTTATCGAGTCACAGACAGATCTGTCTGTGACTCGATAAAGCCCACTGCGTGGGCGAAACGTTGTCAATAAAGGATCACATTATACTGCTTATGTGTTTATTTTTCCATTCTGTTAGTGGGATGGAATGTGAAGGACCTGCCTAGTATGGGCCAACAGGCCTGCTGCAGTGTTCCTCCTTTCTTATGTTCTTATGTTCCTGAAGTTCCCTGACATCTACGTTTGAATCAATTATCCTACCTATCTTCGTGTCATCGGCGAATTTGCTCATATCACTAGTAATTCCCTCGTCAAGGTCATTTATATATATTATATATTCACAGCAGAGATAGAGACGGTTGACTGGGCTATAGAATTTTCAAATGCCAAGGGTATCGATGATTGGACAGACAACTTTCTTAATAAATTACATAGACTATACAACAAACATTGTCCTATAAAAATGAAACAGATTACGAATAAACGGTTAGGCTGCCCATGGCTAACTAACAGCTTACTAAAATCCATTAACAAGAAACATCAATATGAGAAGCAATATAGACGGGGATTCATACATAAGGAGTTTATTAAACACTATTCATCAGTCCTCACCAAACTAATAAAAAAGCCAAACAATTGTACTACTCCAGCAGATTCACTGAAACAAGAGGAGATATAAAAAAAGACCTGGAAAACACTCTCACAGATTATGGGCCACAAACTGAAAAAACTAGGGATATTGTCCTAACTAAATCAAACGAAACACCACTACAGCCTATTGATACAGTAAACAAGATAAATGACTTCTTCTCAACTATAGGATCAAATCTTGCCAGTAAAATCCCAGATACCAATGCCCGAGCAAGTGATTACCTAGATGGGAATTTCCCATCCTCCTTATATCTTGCACCTACTGAACCCACTGAAGTTACCATGATAAACAAGTCACTTAAAAATAAATCAGGGCATCTGTCTCAAGTTCCACCCTTAATATACAAACGAGCTGCTCATGTCCTTTCATATCCTATTTCATTACTTTTTAACAAATCATTAGAAACTAGCACTTTCCAAACACTACTCAAAACAGCAAGGGTTACACCAATACACAAAGGTGGTGACCCCACAGACGTAAACAACTATAGGCCTATATCAAATCTACCGTTGTTATCCAAAATCTTCGAGAAACTTGTGCACAAGAGATTATACTCGTTCATAACTACACAAAGCATACTCAACCCCTGCCAATTTGGCTTCAGGAAAAATAAAAGCACTAACGATGCAATAGTAAAAATGATAGACCTGCTTTACACAGCACTCGAAAATAAGGAATATCCATTAGGACTTTTTATTGACCTAAGGAAAGCTTTCGAAAAAGATAAGATAAGATAAGATAAGATTTCTTCGGATTTTTAACCCCGGAGGGTTAGCCACCCAGGATAACCCAAGAAAGTCAGTGCGTCATCGAGGACTGTCTGTCTTATTTCCATTGGGGTTCTTGATCTTGTCCCCCAGGATGCGACCCACACCAGTCGACTAACAACCCAGGTACCTATTTGCTGCTAGGTGAACATGACAACAGGTGTAAGGAAACACGTCGAAATGTTTCCACCCGCCGGGAATCGAACCCGGGCCCTCCGTGTGTGAAGCGAGAGCTCAAGCCACCAGACCACCGGGCCACAGTAAACCACGGCATCCTACTCCACAAACTTAACCACTATGGAATAAGAGGTCATGCACTAGCATACTTCAAATCCTACCTCACTAATAGGTATCAGTATGTCACTATTAAAGACACATCCTCCACGACACTACCACTAGACACCGGAGTACCGCAGGGAAGTGTCCTTGGTCCCCCTGCTCTTCCTCTTATACATCAATGATCTTCCCAATGTATCACAACACCTGAAACCAATACTCTTTGCTGACGACACAACTTATGTCATCTCCCACACAAACCTTGTCACGCTTAATACCATTGTTAACGACGAATTAATAAAAATATCAACATGGATGACAGCCAATAAACTTACACTCAACACTGATAAGACCTTCTATATTATGTTTGGCAACAGAGCAGGTGATCCACAATTAAACATTAAGATCAACACTACACCTATTGCTAAACATAATGAAGGCAAGTTCCTGGGCCTTCACCTTGACAGCAGCCTGAAATTCAGCACCCATATCCAACACATAACAAAGAAAGTGTCTAAAACTGTGGGGATCCTCTCTAAGATACGGTATTATGTACTACAATCAGCCCTACTCACACTATACTACTCACTCATCTATCCCTACCTCACATATGCCATTTGTGCATGGGGATCAACAGCAATTACCCACCTAAAGCCAATAATAACCCAACAAAAAGCCGCAGTAAGAATTATCACGCAATCCAACGCTAGGCAGCAACTCTTCAAAGACCTAAACCTACTCACTGTTCAGAACATCCATACCTACTACTCTGCTATCTACATTTATAGAACCATAAATTCCAACTTTAACCCTGAGCTAAAACACTTTCTTGACAGTTGTGACAGGACCCATAGACATAATACCAGACATAAACATCTCTTTGACATTCCCCGTGTCCGACTAAATCTATACAAAAATTCAATGCGCATAAAAGAGCCTAAAATCTGGAACTCCCTGCCTGAAAACTCTAGAACTGCAGACACAACCTCCATTTTCAAAAACACCGTTAAAAAACATCTTATCTCACTTACGCACCCAACCGGTAGCTAACCACAGGAAAACTGCTTTATCTTGCACATATCCACAGCAAAATACACTTATTGATATCTGTGATTCCCCTTAATTTGCACAGGACTAACCAAAATTCTAATACAACTATTGCTTCATAATTCTTAAGCTAGTCATAAGTTTGCCTAAGACACTCCAGTATAGAAACTGTATTATGCCAATACATCACCTTTACCATTAATATATAAACTAATTGTTAAATTCTTAAACTAATTGTTAAATTCTTAAATGTTTAAATTCCAGTACCTCAATTTTGTAAACCTAGTTAATCACTACAATTACCTAACCTTACTATCTGTATAATCATTGTGTCGCTATAGAGTAAGACCTATCATAAGACTGCCTGAAAAGCCTAGGCATACCTAGGCATATTATTGGCCATCTTGTAATATCTACTTCATAAAATGTATAATTATAAGTACACCCCACCTTGTATATTACTAGAAATAAAGAATTTGATTTGATTTGATTTGATTTGATAAACAACAACGGGCCTAAGACTGATCCCTGTGGAACACCACTTGTTACAGATCCCCACTCAGATTTAACCCCATTTATGCACACTCTCTGCTTCCTATTGGTGAGCCATGACTCGATCCATGACAGCACTTTTCCCCCAATGCCATGAGCTGCCACTTTCTTTAACAGTCTCTGGTGCGGTACTCTATCAAAAGCCTTACTAAAATCTAAATAAACAATATCGAATTCTTTATCGTGATCAACAGCCTCAAAAGCTTTACTAAAGAAGGTTAATAAATTAGATAGGCAGGAGCGCCCCCTCGTGAATCCATGCTGAATATCATTAATCAAATTATGGTTATCTAGATGGCTTCTAATAATATCAGCTATAATTGACTCTAGTAATTTGCCTACAATTGAGGTCAGGCTTATTGGGCGGTAATTTGACGGTAGTGACTTGTCCCCTGCTTTAAAAATAGGAATTACATTAGCCATCTTCCACATATCAGACACCACCTGTTTGAAGAGATAAATTAAAAATGTTAGATATTGGTTCACAGAGTTCCATTTTGCATTCCTTATGAACCCTTGCAAAAAGCTCATCAGGACCCGGTGATTTATTTTGTTTCAGTCAGTCCATTTGTTTCATAACCATTTCGCTAGTGACTGTGATATTACATAATTTATCTTCTTCAGGGACACTATAAAAATTAATTATTGGGATATTATTAGTGTCTTCCTGTGTGAAAACCGAGAGAAAATAATTATTAAAAATAGAGCACATATCATTCTCCTTGTCAGTAAGATACCCAGAGTTATTTTTAAGGGGACCTATCTTATCTCTAACTTTTGTTCTATAAACCTGGAAAAAACTTTTTGGGTTAGTTGTGGGAAATTGTGGGAGATAAGTCAATCTGGGACACCGCCACTTGCAACAAACAATCTCCCAAGGAGATGACCGACTAGTATAATTTTACCGCAGTCACTCCTGCAAGGTGTGTGAGAAACTTTACCCACTCCTGGTCGCATCCGAGGGGTACCTTCGATGTTCTCACACTCACCCCAATACGCTCTGGACCAGTATAAATAAATCTGAGTAGATAATACTAATAATTATGGTGTGATTAAATTTAAGTGGACTGTATGGGTACTAGGGACTGATCAAGTAGAATGAAAAGGAGAGAACACACAATTAAGTTAATATGACCATTACTCACCCAATTAGCAGCATCATAGCGGTGCATAGTAGATCGATGACCTAGCTAAAGTACATCTACCGTACATAACAATATTATCGGCCGACAACAAAGATGACAGGTGAGTACTTAGCTTTAGGTGAGGGAGGCACTTCGATTGTTGAGGTGCTCCTGCGGTCTTGTCCGATCGCGATGGTAAGGGTTGTTCCATCGAGTCAAGGAAGATTAATTTCCATGAACTCTTATACGCCCACGAGACCGGGCGTTAGTTAACATGTAGTTGGTCAGGGTAGCGATTCAGATCCACTCACTATTCCGACCTTATTACTGTTTATACCTTTACTTTACACACTTTGTATATCCTGGCTTAATACCCCACTAGTTTATACACATTCACCGGCTCGATACTTGTATTTCGAGTCGATGAGTTGAGATAATGTTAGTTCATCTTCTCCACATTCAATATGGCGGTCGGGGTATGGCGTACCCATGCCAGACCCACTCTGTACAATCACCCCCTGATTATTTACAACTCTGTTTCACTATATTCACCAT
Organism: Cherax destructor; assembly: GCA_009830355.1. Classification (NCBI taxonomy): domain Eukaryota; kingdom Metazoa; phylum Arthropoda; class Malacostraca; order Decapoda; family Parastacidae; genus Cherax; species Cherax destructor. The sequence continues at coordinate 10,925 of WNWK01031210.1, forward strand.
TTCACAATATTCATCGAACATATTTCAGTCTCTTCTAATACGAAAACCACCCAGCATCAGGGTTTACGACGTTGTCCTGTCATATGGTCGCTTCACTGGAATTCAAAGTAGGCCTAAGCCGACATCCCACGCGAGCGCCAATCACCATTTCCACAATTACTGCCCTATTACTGGGCCTCCTGGACCGATTGTCCCACTTTATATGTGTTGCACATGTTGATATCACTCCATATTACGAAAGGAGGTAATTAAGTCCAGTTTGGCGGTCGTAATCTCCACATTCCCTCAGCCATTACCTGGTACCTGGTCTCTAGGCTGGGTTTTCACTGACTGCCTCCCCTCTCCCTCTGCCTCTCTGCCCAGCTTCTTTCCCGCTAGTACGATGGTTCTGTATTCATACCCACATAAACGTTAAGCTACTAGCGGTACATTAAGGATATCTGTTCATATTGGAAAGTTTATCAATTACAACTTTCGGAAAATACCAATATTTTCCACATTAGTTTTTGAATCCCTAGCAACTTTAATTTCATAGTCCCGTTTGACTTTTCTTATACCCTTTTTAACGTCCCGCTTAATATCCGTATACTGATTTATAAGATGACCCTCACCTCTATTTATGCGCCTATAAATTCCTTTCTTTTGCCCTAAAAGATATTTGAGCCTATTATTCATCCATTTTGGGTCATTTATACTTGATCTAATTTCTTTATACAGGATAAATGTTCTTTGGGCAGCCTGTATAGTGTTCAGAAACTGTCATATTGATAGCTCTCTTCGTTATCCCAGTCCACAGTTGATAAGTGTTCTCTAAGTCCATTATAATCTGCTAAGCGAAAGTCTGGGACTGTTACTTAATTATCCCTACTATCATACATCCATTCAATGCTAAAGGTAATTGACTTGTGGTCGCTTGTGCTGAGTTCCTCTGTAATTTCTAAATTATTAACAAGGGATTCCTTGTTTGTCAGAACCAAGTCAAGTAGGTTATTTCCCCTTGTAGGTTCTGTCACAAACTGCTTCAAAAAACAATCCTGAACTACCTCTAAAAAGTCGTTAGATTCTAAATTCCCTGTCAAGAAATTCCAATCAATCTGACTAAAGTTAAAGTCCCCTAGAATTACTACGTTATCGTGTCTTGTGGCCTTAACAATTTCCTCCCAGAGTAGTCTCCCTTGTTCCCTATCTAAGTTTGGAGGACGATATATCACGCCTAAAATCAATTTTTCACACCCCTCTGAAAATTCTATCCAGACAGACTCTGTATGTAATATTTCAGACAATTTAAATGATCACGGACATAGAGTGCCACCCCACCCCCCTTCTCGATACTTCTGTCTACTTGGAACAATTTAAAACCTTGGATGTGACATTCAGCAGGCATGTCCCGATTTTTCATATTAAACCACGTCTCAGTTATTGCAAAAACATTAATATTACCCCACTAGCAACTAATCTCAACTCGTCCATCTTATTTCTAGCACTACGACTATTAGTGTAATATACATATAAAGAATCCCCTTTCTCTTTACCCTTCCTGCTTATTTCTGTTTTTCCACTATACGTATTACAGTCCTTGTCACCTAGTGCCACTGACTTTCCAATATCCACCTTATTCTGCCTATTACTAGTTCTCCTAGAATTCATAATGGGACTTCACTGTTTTTTTTCCCCATAACCCATACCACTAACTTTTTCTACTTTAAAGCCCTAACAGCTCCCTCCACTGCAGTTGCCAGTGCCCCCACCCCAGACCTAGATAAGTGAACCCCATCCCTGGTATACATGTCATTTCTGCCATAGAAGAGGTCCCAGTTGTCAATGAATGTTACTGCATTTTCCTTACAGTATTTGTCCAGCCAGCAATTGACACCAATTGCCCTGGACAACCATTCATTTCCAACTCCTCTCCTTGGCAAAATACCACATATGACAGGGTTCCCACCCTTCTTCCTAATTTTGTCTATTGCTGACCTATACCTGCTAGTCAGGTCCTCACTGCTACGTCTGCTAACATCGTTGCCTCCAGCACTGAGACAGATAATAGGATTGCTCCCATTACCACTCATGATGTCATCCAGACGGCTAACAATATCCTCCATCCCAGCCCCAGGAAAACAAACCATCTGTCTCCTACTTCTCTCTTTCAAACAGAAAGCCCTATACATGTACCTAATCTGACTATCCCCAACAAGAACAATGTTCTTACCTTCCTTTGTGTCGTTCGTGGTGATGATCCTAGTAGTCGACTCACATTCATCGGGTAGGACGGAGAATGGGTTCGATGTTTCCACAACATTCTCCTGGGTCTTCGTTGTTTCTACCTCTCCACTCATCCTCTTGATCCTTAACTTTGTCCCATGCATTCCAGCCACTGTCCAGGTTCCTTTCTTGACTTGAGGATTCACAACAGGAGGATTACTACGAATCCTCTTGTTTTCCTCAGTCAGTCGCTGTATCTCAAGCTTAGCTACCCTCAGTTCTTCCTTCAGCTGCTGGTAGAGTAGCTCAAGAGAGGACATCTTGTTCAGCTTCACAGAAAGCACACAAGACACGTCTTCACTGAGTTAAGTCAGAGCCTCTCACCAGCGTCAAGGAACCTCCCTAGATCAAGAGCCCCTGACCAGCGATAAGGAACCTCCCTAGATCAAGAGCCCTGTAAGGGGTTGGGAGCAGTAGGAGGATTGAATACTGTTTGTTTGGTTCAGTCATTTATAATTGTTTTGTTATTGTTGTTGTTGTTATGGAGCGGCCTTGGAGAGTACATTGTTATGGTTACTCAGCTTTTCAATAACCTACAACCACTACAGTGGCGACGAGGATGGGATCATCAAAGCCAAGGATAGTGGGCCAATGTGGCCTGAAGTAGTAGGGATATTACCAGCCGAGGACATTGCAGCAGAACGGTGATACAGCAGCAACAAGTGGCAGCATGGCATCACAAGGAAGGTTGGAACCTTTCGACCCACGTAAGATTTCTTTGGAGCTCTGGCTAAGCTTGTTGGAAGCCAATTTCGCTCACTTAGGAATTAAAGAGCAAGATAACAAGAGGAATTTCTTGCTAGTGTCCCTGGGATCAGAAACTTACAGTGTTTTAGGTAATGTGTGTGCACCAGATTTACCACACACGAAGCGTTACGACCACTTGGTCGTGGCACTGAAAAGTTATTATGCAGTGAAACCAGCCTACCACTGCAGTTTGTTGGCTTTTCAGCAGAGGAAGAAATGACAGGGTGAGTCCTTGCATGAATTATATACAGATTTAAAAGCGTTGGCTGTGAACTGTACCTTTGGGGGACAATTTGACCCCAGAGTGAGGGACCAGTTGTTTATGGCAGTGGTGGATGAAGTATATTTTCCTCACCTAGTTGCAGAAAATTTGGATTTGCAAAGTGTGCAGTCTGCAAAACTATTTGACAAACTTTTGAACTTGGAACAGGCATTTGTTACAGATCAGAACTCTGCTCCTGCGGTACAAGTGATTAATGCTGTGAAATGTAAACATTGTGGGTTCCAGCACAGTAGTAGTACTTGTAGGTTTAAAGACTTTTTCTGTAATAAGTGTCATAAGAAAGGCCACTTGAGAAGAGTGTGTAGTGAGAAATTTTCAAAAGTGTCTCCTAAGGCTGTATCAAAATCGAGTATTGAAAAAAACAGGACAGCAAGGACACAGCAGTCACCGAGATATCCTAGAACAAAATCAATTAAGGTGCTGGATGGCGGTGATAGTTCGGCAGATGAGGAAGTGATGAGCTTATATGCCTTAGAGGATAGTGTGTTTTCCTTGAAGGCAGAGAAATATGGGTTTATCATTAACAATAAACAGGTACCCTTTGAGATTGACAGTGGGGCGTCCATCTCGACTTTATCCAAAGACTGGGTAGAGGCAGTAAAGGGGCACATTGACCCATGTTCTAGGAGGGTAACTGCATATGATAATGGGAAAATAAACCTTCTGGGACAGGTGGTTTTGCCGGTAAGATATAATAAATTAGAGGTGTCACAAGTGTTTTATGTAGTGAAATGTAATAATAGTAACTTGTGTGGGAAAGACCTCATGAAAAAGGTAGGGATTTACCTTGCTGGATTGGATGAATCTACCAAAATTAACAAACTAGACAGTGCTGAAGAAATGTTAGATAATTTTATGGTAGATTCTAGTAAACCTATCTCCAGCATCGTGGCACAAATTCATGTGAAAAGTGATGTTGTCCCTAAGTTTGTGAAAGCAAGGCCAGTACCATTTTTCACAAAGAGATGATTGAGGAAGAATTAGAAAACTAGTGCAGAAAGGCATTATTGAGCCTATATTGCATAGTGAATGGTCTGTACCTATTGTGCCAGTACTGAAGGCTGACTGTAAGTCTATGAGAATTTGTGGGGATTTTAAATATGTAAATGAGCAAATTCATTGTGAAAGATATCCTTTACCCAGGATTGAGGAATTATTGTCTGTAGTAGGTAAAGGTAAAATATTTACAAAATTACATTTAAAGGATGCTTATTTACAGATACCTGTAGATGAGAGGAGCCAACAACTGTTAGTAATTAATACCCACAGGGGCCTTTTTAAATATAAGAGATTACCTTGGAATTTCCTCATCTCCTGGTATTTTCCAGAAATTTATTTCCCAATTGTTTGTTAAACTGGATGGGGTAGCATCCTATTTAGATGATATCATAATATGTGGTGCCACAGAAGCTGAGCATGATGTTAGACTCGGCAGGTGTTGAGTATTTTACAGAAGCATAATGTAGTACTAAATAAGAATAAGTCAGTGTTGAAAACCAGATCTATTGAATATCTGGGGTATGAAATTTCAGGGAAGGTATTAAACCTTCTTCTCAGAAGGTGGAGGCTCTGTGAATTTACCTTCACCTACGTCTGTAGGGAAGTTCAGTCCTTTGTGGGGATGGTGACATATTATTGTAAGTTTATTAAGAACTTTTCTTTAATTTTGGCACCACTGTATGATTTGTTAAAAAAAGGGGCTACATTTGAGTGGTCTACAGTGGAAGAGGAAGCTGTTCAAAGGATTAAAAACAATTAGTGTGTTCAGCTTTGTTGACTAATTTTACGGAGAACATCCATTAATAATTGAGGTTGATGCTTCTTCTGTGGGTGTTGGATGTGTGTTAATCCAGGTAGTAAATGGCCAGGAAAACCTGTGTATTTTGCTAGTAAGAAACTTTCTCCAGCAGAACAGAATTATTCTCAACTTGATAAAGAAGGTCTAGCTTTGGTGTATGCTGCTAAGAAATTCAGATATTTTTTGCTAGGGAGAAAGTTTGTTGCTCGCACAGATCATAAACCATTGCTAGGGTTGTTTGGTAAAGGAAAACATATTCCAGTAAATGCAAATGCCAGAATTCAGCGTTGGGCTCTGTTATTAGCTCAGTATGATTATGAATTGTTATTCAAGGCTGGCAAGGAAAATGTTATTGCAGATGCATTTAGTAGATTACCTATTGAAGATCACAGCTTAGAGTCAGATACACCTTCAGAATATATAAGATTAGTCGAGTCCATCGATTTCCAACATTTATCATTTGACAAAATCAAAGAGGAAACTGGGATAGATGCTGTATTATCCCAAGTAGTAAATAATGTTAAATATGGTTGGGGTAAAAATAATGTATTTTTATCTGACTATAATTCAGTCAAATCAGATCTGACTGTTCATGATGATGTATTATTGTATAGGAACAGAGTGGTAGTGCCAGTAAAGTTGAGATGTAAGGTATTGGAGCATCTGCATATAGGTCATAATGGTATCAATGCTATGAAAGCAGAAGCTAGGCAGTGGGTCTGGTGGCCAAAGATGGACCAAGATATTGCAGAAGTGACAAAGAGTTGTCCCATTTGTTTTCAGAATTTTAAGCCAATTTCATCTCCTGACCTATCTTGGCCCAGCACTGGGAAACCATGGTCTAGAGTGCATATAGACTATGCAGGTCCAGTTGAGGGCAAATATTTTTTGGTAATTGTGGATTTTTTTCAAAATTCTTAGATGTGCAAGTCACTAGTTCTATGACATCCACAGTGACTACTGAGTTACTGAGGAAATCCTTTTGTAATTTTGGGTTACCAGACATAGTTGTGTCAGATAATGCTGCTTACTTTGTATCCCAAGAACTGGAAGCTTTTTTTAGTAAGAATAGTATTGAACATATTACTCCAGCCCCATACCATCCATCATCAAATGGTCTGGCAGAGAGAGCGGTACGGACATTGAAGGAAGAGTTACACAAGTTTACAAAAGGATCTCTCAATACCAGATTATGTAGGTTCTTATATAACCATAGGAAAACTGTTCATTCCTCCACTAATAAGACACCAGCAGAAATGATGTTTCATAGGACTTTCAAAGTCCCTGTATCGGCTGTCAAATGTCATGTTAAAGAGGACAATTCATTGTCTAACATGCCTGCTGGTGACTTTCAAGGAGTGGTGAAGCATTTTAAGATTGATGATGCTGTGTATGCAAGGAATTCTGGGAAAGGTGACCCTTGGGTAGAAGGAAAATTGTGGAGGTATTAGGGTTAGGAATTACAAAGTGTTAATTAGAGGGTTTGGTAACATGATATGGAAAAGGCATATAGATCAGCTCATGCCAAGGTTTAGGAGTGGAGAGCAACCACTGATTCCAACAGTACCAGAAGCAGTAAGGAGTGGTTTAGAGGAACTGGCCACAACAGATAATAATGGTAATAAACTTAAAGAGCAGGTTAGCATAGAGGAAGAACCTCCTGGGAGGTTTGCTAAGGGAACCAGCCGGGTGAGAGAAGAGGAGGCACCTCAGGACAGCGCAAACCTCCAATTCTCCGGCGTTCCAGCAGAGTTGTCAAACCTCCAGATAGGTTGGATTTATAAGTTGGATGATATAATGTAATTTAGGAAAGGAGGAATGTAAGGGGTTGGGAGCAGTAGGAGGATTGAATACTGTTTGTTTGGTTCAGTCATTTATAATTGTTTTGTTATTGTTGTTGTTGTTATGGAGCGGCCTTTGGGAGAGTACATTGTTATGGTTACTCAGCTTTTCAATAACCTACAACCACTACGCCCCAAAAGGGCCCCTCACTGACCAGCGTCAAGAACCCCCCTAGATAAACGAGCCCCTGACCACGTCAAGAAACCTCCCTGATCAAGAGCCCCTGACCAACGTCAAGGAACCTCCCTAGATCAAGAGCCCTGCCCCTCAAGCGTCAAGACCTCTCCTGATCAAGAGCCCCTGACCACGTCAAGGAACCTGATCAAGAGCCCCTGACCACGTCAAGGAACCTGATCAAGAGCCCCTGACCAGCGTCAAGGAACCTCCCTGGATCAAGAGCCCCTGACCAGCGTCAAGGAACCTCCCTGGATCAAGAGCCCTCACCAACGTCAAGGAACCTCCTGATCAAGAGCCCTGACCAACGTCAAGGAACCTCCCTAGATCAAGAGCCCTGACCACGTCAAGGAACCTCCTGATCAAGAGCCCCTGACCAACGTCAAGGAACCTCCTAGATCAAGAGCCCCTGACCACGTCAAGGAACCTCCTGATCTAGGGACTTGCACATGAGTAAATAGAATTATCAAAGCTTATTTCTTGGGTAGCTCTGTTAGTGGGATGGATTGTGAAGGACGTGCCTAGTATGGGCCAACAGGCCTGCTGCAGTGCTCCTCCTTTCTTATGTTCTTATCAAGAACCCCTGACCAACGTTAAGGAACCTCCCTAGATCAAGAGCCCCTGACCAACGTCAAGGAACCTCCCTAGATCAAGAGCCCTCAACAGCGTCAAGGAACCTCCCTAGATCAAGAGCCCTCAACAGCGTCAAGGAACCTCCCTTGATCAAGAGCCCTCAACAGCGTCAAGGAACCTCCCTAGATCAAGAGCCCTCAACAGCGTCAAGGAACCTACCTAGATCAAGAGCCCATAACCAGGACCTGGGTCCAAGAGAGCATGTAGGCCAGGATGAATTCCAACAATTGGATATGCTGAATATTGAAGACAGAGTAAAACAACTTAAATTAAATCAAGTTTATAAAATTGCTCACAAACAGTGTCCAGAATATCTTGCTGCCAATTTTGTCAAGGCTGGGAACCAAAGCAGTCATAGTACTAGGGGGAGAGAGCACAACTTTGTAGTTCCCACAGTCAGTGGCCAGGCTTCAAACACCTTTTATTGTACAGCAATAAAGGAATGGAACAGACTGCCTGCACATGTCAAAGCCAGTCATAGCATGAACCAGTTCAAGAAGAGAGCCAAAAGGTACCTAATGAATGTAGCGACAGAAAGGGAGGAGAATGATTTTTTATTTTTTTAACTAACACACATGTATATGTAAATAACTCTTTTTACCTTATTCCTAGTATACATATATCCTTTATAGTATAATAACATATATATCCTACAATGTAAAATATTAAAGTATAAAAAGGACCCCAATGGAAATAAGTCACTCTGACTTTTTTGGGTTATCCTGGGTTCTCTACACATATGCTGCTATGTATGATAATCTATGTAAATGTATTTGTGTATACCTGAATAAACTTACTTACTTAAGGAACCTCCCCTGAGGGTTCCAATGATAGACAGAAGGCAAGGTTAGAAAGGTAACTATGGGGTTGATGAGGGGGACGAGGTGGCCGAGTGGTTAAGGCGTTGGACTGCTAATCCAATAGGGTCTCCCTGCGTGGGTTCGAATCCCATCCTCGTCGCATCAGTGTTTTTTTTTTATTTTAATATTTTATGTTCACCTGATAATACAGAAGTGGCGTTAAGGTTATAATCGATAGTTTTAATATATTTATTTTATACGCGGCCGTTGACCCCGGAACATATATATGTATATACACTAGAGCTCTTGTGCTACAGCTCTTCTGTACTCACCTGATTGTGGTTGCAGGGGTCGATTCTTAGCTCCTGGCCCCTGGGACTTTCGGTCCCAGGACCGAAACGTTTTCTAATGTCCTGTAAGTTTTTCTAACTTATCGGTATCTATTAGCAAGGTTTATACCATAAGTCAATAACTTAATGTATTTAATACATCGTTATTGACAAGTTACAACTAGAAGATATTGAAAATAAGCCTCAGGAGAGTATTAAAATAGACCCAGGACGGCCGTGATCGTATAGAGGTTAGTACATTGCGTTGTGGCGCAATAACCCAGGTTCGAATCCTGGTCACGGCAAGTGGGTTACATAATCTATTCTTTAAAAGATACATTTTATACTATTAAGTTTTAGTTTACAGGTTCTTCTTAATCTGTGTTAGGTGATTGAAGCTAAAACGTTGTGTTAAATTATGCAAATACACGAGTGGGTGTGAGTTGGACCTGACTGGCTTGAGCCAGTGGGTCTAATGTAGGGCTCCATCCTTCTTAAAAGGACGAGTTGGACCTGACTGGCTTAGGCCAGTAGATGACTCGGACCTGCCTAGCATGGGCCACTGCAGCGGACACAGCAGCAACAGACACGGCAGCAGCAGGACACAGAGTGACAGGATGTTCCAGAGAGGGAACACAGAAACAAGGGGACACAACTGGAAGCTGAAGACTCAGATGAGTCAAAGGGATGTTAGGAAGTATTTCTTCAGTCATAGAGTTGTCAGGAAGTGGAATAGTCTAGAGAAAGATATAGTGGAGGCAGGAACCATACATAGTTTTAAGACAAGGTATGATAAAGCTCATGGAGCAGGGAGAGCAGAGACCCAGTAGCAGACAGCGAAGAGGCGGGGCCAGGAGCTGAGTCTCGCCCCCTGCAACCACAATTAGGTGAGTACAGCAGCAACAGACACGGCAGCGCAGCGGACACAGCAGCAATATACACATTAGTATTATTATTATAATAAAAGAAGCGCTAAAAGCAATATACACAGCAGCAGCAGCAGGACCCTTTTTTAGTTTAATATCTTTATTATGCAGCCCATACCCATGGTGTGGGCGGTAGTCCAAATATTACAGAGGTACATAATGGGTCCAGGGACTGGACCCCAAAGTTTTGATAGCTGAACAAGTTACAATGGTAATGAACTAACAAGCTACAAAGGTAATGAACGCACATGTTACAAAGGTAATGAAACATGTAAGTAAATTTACTTACTTACGTTTATACATGGTTACAATCATGAACAAATTATAAAGCAATGAACAATTCACTAGTCTACACCCGGTCACAACTGCAATGAGTTCTTGGTGCAAATTTTATTGTTGGGTCACACACACCACATATACATACACACTTACATATACACATACACACATACACACACACATACACATACACACACATATACATACTTGGTATATGTAAATGACATGACGGATGGGATAGACTCAGAAGTGTCTCTGTTCGCAGATGATGTGAAATTAATGAGGAGAATCACATCGGAGGAGGACCAGGCAGGACTTCAAACAGACCTGGACAAGCTTTACATCTGGTTGTAGATGAATGGTTCAGAGAACCATTCATCTACATCCTGTCTGACACAGCAACTTCTTGGGATCTTGATACAAACGGATTCTTCAACATTTGTCCAAACCTTTTGGGCAAGGACCTACCTCGACTAGTGGATGATACCACTATGACCCCGCCTCCTCCTGCTTCATCTCACCTGTCTACAGTATATAAGCAACTTCTATTTGCCTTATGCTGTATTTAATTCAAGATTGATGGACTGAACACATCGACTCCAGGCCGAGGGACTGATTACCTCAAACTCCTCCTATTACTACTTTCTACTTTGTATTGACTGATGAAGCCACTGTGTGGCGAAACGTTTCCTCAATAAAGATACCCAAGTGTTGCATATGTGTCTAATTTACATCTGGTCTAGCAACTGGCTTCTCGAATTCAATCCCTCCAAATGCAAAGTCATGAAGATCGGAGAAGGGCAAAGAAGACCGCTTACAGAGTACAGGCTAGGCGGACAAAGGCTACAAACCTCGGCAAAGGAGAAAGACCTTGGGGTGAGTATAACGCCAAGCACGTCTCCGGAGGCACATCAACCAGATAACTGCGGCAGCATATGGGCGACTGGCAAACCTAAGATTAGCGTTCCGTTACCTTAACAAGGAATCGTTCAAGACACTGTACACCGTGTACGTCAGGCCCATACTAGAATATGCAGCACCAGTCTGGAACCCACACCTGGTCAAGCACGTAAAGAAACTAGAGAAAGTGCAAGGTTTGCGACAAGGTTAGTTCCACAACTCAGGGTCTGTCCTATGAAGAAAGGTTGAGGGAAATAGGACTAACAACACTGGAGGAAAGAAGGGTCAGAGGAGACATGATAACGACATACAAAATACTCGGGAATCGACAAGGTAGACAGTGACAGGATGTTCCAGAGAGGGAACACAGAAACAAGGGGACACAACTGGAAGCTGAAGACTCAGATGAGTCAAAGGGATGTTAGGAAGCATTTCTTCAGCCACAGAGTAGTCAGGAAGTGGAATAGTCTTGAGAAAGATATAGTGGAGGCAGGAACCATACACAGTTTTAAGACGAGGTATGATAAAGCTCATGGAGCAGGGAGAGCAGAGACCCAGTAGCGGACAGCGAAGAGGCGGAGCCAGGAGCTGAGTCTCGACCCCTGTGACCACAATTAGGTGAGTACAATTAGGTGAGTACACACACACACACACACGCACACACAACATTCCCAGCCTTCAATCGACATGTGCATAGGACAAAATGGCAATCAACATGCACACACACACGTGGCAATGCTTTATTTACAGGGAGCAAAGTCAGGGTATTTTTCCAGAATGGTCTGTAATATACCACTGTGGATAAAATACTTTGACATATCTTGAACATTTCTGAGTGAGTTGTCTCTGAATTCATTAATTTTGTCGCACTCCAGTACATAATGACGCAGGGTGTGACAATAATCCAACTGACAAAGTTTACATTTTGTTTGGTCTACATCTGGTGGTGGTGATTTAACCTGCCAAGTTTGTAA
>WNWK01031211.1:0-22871 GCA_009830355.1 Cherax destructor
AATAATAATTAAGAGGGTTCTTGAAAGGACAAGGCAATAATAATAATAATAATAATAATAATAATCCAGAGGGTTCTTGAAGGTTAAAGATAATAATAATAATAATAATAATAATAATAATAATGGTGGCTAAAGCTCTCAATTCACACGGCGAGGGCCTGGGTTCGATTCCCAGCCAGGGCAGAAACATTGGGCGTGTTTCTTTACACCTGTTGTCTATGTTCCCCATCAGTAAAATGGGTACATGGGTGTTAGTGGACTGGTGTGGGTCGCATCCTGGGACACTGACCTAATTTGCCTGAAATGCTCAGCATAACAAGTGACTTTCTATATAGTAGTATGTCACTGATGTCAGCTAGACCTATATATCATGTACATGTACTTGTAGTAAATAAATATATTATTTTATTATTATTGTTATAATAATCCAGAGGGTTCTTGATGGGTCAAGACAATAATAATAATAATAATAATAATAATAATAATAATAATAATAATAATAATAATCATCCAGAGGGTTCTTGAAGGTTGAAGATAATAATAATAATAATATAAATAATAATAATAATAATAATAATAATAATAATAATAATAATAATAATAATAATAATAATCCAGAGGGTTTTTGATGGGTCAAGACAATAATAATAATAACAAAAACAATAATATTAATAATAATAATCCAGAGAGTTCTTGAAGATAATCCGAATTCACAGCTGGAATCGCCACTCAACACTTACTCAGAAACTCTTTCTAAAATTAAACCTTTTATTAATTAAATTGTCTGAACTAGTGTTGAAGACATAGATTAACGGGTGAAAAATAGCAATAGTGTATAGAAGTGTGAGACTGATTATAAGTAATGTATATAATAGATGACAGAAGTTGTATATAATATTTGTATAATTAAATGTAAATGTTGGAACACAACAACACCACACTTGTAAACACTGACGAGTCTTCTTTATTACTGGTTCTCCCCCGCCCCTGCGAGTTTACCACCGCTTGTCATACACTTGTAAACACTGACGAGTCTTCTTTATTATTGGCTCTCCCCCGCCCCTGCTGGTTTACCACCGCTTGTCATACATCAAGCTGGATCATCCTCACGGATCTTGATCCAACCAACTACACTTATTGTGCTGCAAAATGTAAGTGATACATATGTTGGTTTATGATACATAGCAGTGATATATATGTTGGTTTATGATACATAGCAGTGATATATATGTTGGTTTATGATACATTGGCAGAGGCCCGGTGGCCTGATGGCTTGAGCTCTCGCTTCACACACGGAGGGCCCGGGTTCGATTCCCCGCGGGTGGAAACATTTCGACGTGTTTCCTTACACCTGTTGTCATGTTCACCTAGCAGCAAATAGGTACCTGGGTTGTTAGTCGACTGGTGTGGGTCGCATCCTGGGGGACAAGATTAAGGACCCCAATGGAAATAAGGCAGACAGTCCTCGATGACGCACTGACTTTCTTGGGTTATCCTGGGTGGCTAACCCTCCGGGGTTAAAAATCCGAAGAAATCTTATCTTATCTTTTACATATGTTGGTTTATGATACATATGATGGTTTATGATACATGTTGGTTTATGATACATATGTTGGTTTATGATACATATGTTGGTTTATGATACATATGTTGGTTTATGATACATATGTTGGTTTATGATACATATGTTGGTTTATGATACATATGTTAGTTTATGATACATATGTTGGTTTATGATACATATGTTGGTTTATGATACATATGTTGGTTTATGATACATATGTTGGTTTATGATACATATGTTGGTTTATGATACACTGGCAGTGATAAATATGTTGGTTTATTATACACTGGCAGTGATTAATATGTTGGTTTATGATACACTGGCAGTGATAAATATGTTGGTTTATGATGCATATATTGGTTTATGATACATATGTTGGTTTATGATACACTGGCAGTGATAAGATAAGACTAGATTTTCTTCGGATTTTTAACCCCGGAGGGTTATCCACCCAGGATAACCCAAGAAAGTCAGTGTAAGTAAGTATGTTTATTCAGGTATACACAAATACAGTTACATAGATTATCATACATAGCAGCATATGCGTATAGAACCCAGGATAACCCAAAAAGTCAGACAGAGTGACTTATTTCCATTGGGGTCCTTTTTATACCTTAATATTATACATTGTAGGATATATATGTTATTTTATTATGAAGGATATATGTATACTAGGAATAAGGTAAAAAGAGTTATTTACATTTACATGTGTGTTAGCTAAAAAAATAAAAAATCATTCTACTCCCGTTCTGTCGCTCATTAGGTACCTTTTGGTTCTCTTCTTGAACTGGCTCATGCTATGACTGGCTTTGACATGTGCAGACAGTCTGTTCCATTCCTTTATTGCTGTACAATAAAAGGTGTTGCTGTACAATAAAAGGTGTTTGAAGCCTGGCCACTGACTGTGGGTACTACAAAGTTTGTTCTCTCTCCCTAGTACTATGACTCTTTGGTTCCCAGCCTTGACAAAATTGGCAGCAAGATATTCTGGACACTGTTTGTGAGCAATTTTATAAACTTGATTTAACTTAAGTTGTTTTACTCTGTCTTCAATATTCAGCATATCCAATTGTTGTAATTCATCCTGGCCTACAGGCTCTCTTGGACCCAGGTCCAGGATGAATCTTACCATTTTGTTCTGGGGGATTTGCAGTTTATCTTTCAGTTTTTTTGTCAAGGCAGAGTACCATGAAGAGCAAGCGTAGTCCATATGACATTGTATAAGGGCTAGACATAGGGTCCTGCGAGCCTCAGTAGGTAGACACTGTGCTTCTCTGTAGAGGAGCTTCAGTCTGGCATTTGCTTTCTTTACTACACTGTTTCCTATCAATTCTCCTGACATGCATGGGTCAAAGGGGATTCCCAGATATTTTACTGAGGAAACTGAAGTGATGGATTCCCCATTACACCGGACATTAAAATTATTTACCCATCTCAGTTTATATTTCGTGCCAAAGAGTATGGCTTCTGTTTTCCCGAGATGTAACGATAGTTTGTTGTCTACTAACCATTTGCTGCAGGACTCCAGTTCCAGTGTTAATACATTAGTTATATCTTGTAGGTCTTTACCTGACACTAACAGAGCACTGTCATCCACATACAGTAGGAGTTTGCACTTGACACTGATGGGCATGTCATTTCCATAACACAGGAATAATAAGGGACCCAGAATACTACCTTGGGGAACTCCACATGCTCTTGGCAGTGGTTCTGATTCCATTTTGTTGATTTTGACAGTTTGTTTCCTGTTGTTAAGAGAGGACTTAAACCAGTCTATGGAACCTATGCTGATAGTTTGAAGTTTCTTACATAATATATTGTGGTTGACAGTATCGAAGGCCTTTTGCAAGTCTAAAGTTACCATTCCTATGAGGTTCCCTATAGACATTTCAATTCTCATGTAATCCAACAGATTAATTAGGGAGGTATCGTTTGAGTAAGATCTCCTAAAGCGTGATTGGTAACTATGGAGAATGTTGTTGTCACTAAGATACTTAACTACTTGACAGTACACCGCCCTCTCTAGAATTTTGAATATTACACTGGGTATACTAACAGGCCTATAGTTGCTGACCTCAACATCAGACCTACTATTTTTCTTGAAGATAGGAGTAACTCTGGCCTCCTTGAACCCCTCTGGCACTGTATTAGTGGTGATGGACAAATTTATTATGTGAGCAATGGGGATTGCCAGTTCAGAGGCACCATCTTTTAGGAACTTAGATGGAATGTTATCTGGGCTGGTGCTCTTAGTTGGGTTTAACCTGCTTAGTTCTTTTTGCACGAAGTCGTGAGATACACTTACTAGTTGACAACTGTTTGGAGTTACTCCTTTATTGGTATAGTATGTTTTAAATTTATCAGAGTCTGTGTTAAAGGTATTTGATGCAGTGGTAGCTTACTTACTAGTGTTGATGCGACAGTTGTGTAGTATGAATTAAAACAATTTGCCACTTTAGTTTTTTCGTGGCATACCTCGTTATCGACATTTAGTAATATGTTAGATACCAGTGTGTCATTGAGGACTGTCTATCTTATTTCCATTGGGGTCCTCAATCTTGTCCCCCAGGATGCGACCCACACCAGTCGACTAACACCCAGGTACCTATTTGCTGCTAGGTGAATATGACAACAGGTGTAAGGAAACACGTCGAAATGTTTCCACCTGCCGGGAATCGAATCCTGGCCCTCCATGTGTGAAGCGAGAGCTTTAGCCACCAGGCCACTGGGCCACTGGCAGTGATACATATTTTGGTTTATGATACACTAGCATTGATACATATGTTGGTTTATGATACACTGGCAATGATACATATGTTTGTTTATGATACACTGGTAGTGACATATGTTGGTTTATGATACACTGGCAGTGATACATTTGTTGGTTTATGATACACTGGTAGTGACATGTTGGTTTATGATACACTGGCATTGATGCATATGTTGGTTTATGATACACTGGCAGTGATACATATGTTGGTTTATGATACACTGGCAGTGATACATATGTTGGTTTATGATACACTGGCAGTGATACATATGTTGGTTTATGATACATGGCAGTAACATATTGTGGGGAATTATGAGTTACCTGTATGGGCCTCACCAACACTTAGATATGTACAAATAATCTCAACGGGAGGTGACCGCCAACAATATTTACCGCAGTTATCCCCGCGAGGCATGTGAGAAAACTTAAATCACTCCTGGTCACACCAAGGGCTTCCTCCGATATCTCACGGGCTCTTGAGACATCTATCCTAGACCAGTATTATAAATTACAATTAGATAACACCAATAGGTACGGTGTTACCTGGAGGCTACCTGGAGGGCATTCCGGGGATCGACGTCCCCGCAGCCCGGTCTATGACCAGGCCTCCTGGTGGATCAGGGCCTGATCAATGAGGCTGTTACTGCTGGCTGCACGTAGTCCAACGTACGAACCACAGCCCGGCTGATCTAACACTGACTTTAGGTATCTGTCCAGCTCCCTCTTGAAGACAACCAGAAGTCTACTGGTAATGCCCCTTATGACTGGTGGGAGGCTGTTCAAAACAGTCTTGGGCTCCGGACACTTATTGTGTTTTCTCTTAGTGTACCAGTGGCGCCCCTACTTTTCACTGGGGGTACGTTGCACCGTCTGCCAAGTCTTTTGCTTTCGTATGGAGTGATTTCTGTGTGCATATGAGGGACCAGTCCCTCCAGAATCTTCCAGGTGTAGATTATGATATATTTCTCTCGCTTGCGCTCCATTGAATATAAGTCTAGTGCTTCCAGACGTTCCCAGTAGTTAAGGTGTTTGATGGAACTTATACGTGCAGTAAAGGTTCTCTGTACATTCTCTAGATCTGCAATTTCACCTGCCTTGAATGGGGATGTTAATGTACAGCAGTATTCTAGCCTAGAAAGAACAATTGATTTAAAATGGATCATCATTGGCTTGGCATCTCTTGTCTTGAATGTTCTCATTATCCATCCTATCAGTTTCCTCGCAGATGTGATAGTTGCATAGTTGTGGTCTTTGAAGGTGAGGTCTTCGGACATTACCACACCCAGGTCCTTCACATTACTTTTCCGCTCTATTGTGTGATTAGAGTTTGTAATATACTCAGTATATTACAAACTTGGTTTATATCGTCTTGGAGATCTGCCGTGTCCTCAATGGATGACACACGCATGCAGATCCTAGTATCATCTGCAAAGGATGATACAGTGCTATGTTACGATTAGTTGTGGATTGTATGTGTAAATTGGACTAATAGGAAAGGGGGGAAGGGGTTACACATGTCAATATAATTAGACCACCACTTACCCAATTTCATTGGTGGTCACTGGAGATCACTGAAGCACTGACAGTACCTGTCCTATTATAACACCTAACTGGCCAGCTATGGGGTTGATATAATAATAAAGGTTACTTAAGTGTGGGTGAGGAGGTAGCATTCCTTATCTTATTTCTTCCTCCGACTTCAATATCCTGCCAAATCAATACCGTACTTCAGCAGGACGATGATATCAGTTGGTTTGCCCCGATTTAGGAGCCATAACTCCATAAAATCTCTGTGATTCTTGGGCCGGCCATGAGGTTAACATGTGCTTAATCGGAACAGCGACTTGTATCACTTCACTCATTCCCTTAATTTAAGGTTATTATCACTAATTTCTCACATTCACAAGGTGACTTAATGTCCCATTAATTTACACTCGTTAGAAGTTGATCCATTAAGTTCTGAGTCCGATGAGCAATGATCAGACCGACGGTATTTCTCCCACCAAACACTTGTAATGGAGTGTCGCATCAATCGCTATTTAACAAATTACCCCCTATTATAGCTGTTCCCGGACTTAATGTCCCTCATTATACACTGAGAATGATTATGACACTTCCCATTGTGAAGTGGGGCCATTAATCTGGTTTCGCCTCTGTAAATGCCAAATTCCTAACTTCTTTCTAGTCAGATACCATACTATTTAGGCATACCCACGCAACTCGGTGACTACCCCTTCACACTTGGTCTATGTGCTTCCCTCCCTAGGACCTGGCACATGCATAGAGTTTCTCCGTTGGTTCTTTTACATTCAATTAAATTGTAAACCAACAGCAACAATGGTGATACTTATTCACACTGGAAAGTTTATCGAGTATAACTTTCAGGAAAATACAGTGGACCCTCGGTTAGTGGCCGTAATCCATACCAGGAGCTAGGCCTTTAACCAAAATGGCCTTTAACAAATAATATTCCCCATAAGAATTAATGTAAATACAATTATCCGTTACAGACAAAAATATTCACCAAAAATATTTTTTTACAATAAATCAGTATTACATACCTTTATTAAAGACAATGCTGGCTTTGAAGATGGGGAGAAATAGGAGGTTAGTTTTGGAGAATCCTCAAAAATTCAGGTAACAAGTCCCTCTCTGGGGTTACTCCCTTTTTTCTTTTAATGCCACTAGGACCAGCTTGAGAGTCACGGACCCTGCCTCGAAAAATAACTGTCCAGAGTGCTCTGTTTCCGGCGCCTTTTTAACATTTCCCTGAATGGGACAAGGTTTTGTCACTAAACATGTTGATATGGCTTGTTTCAGCGGTCAGGATGGTATTTTCAACAAATGTCTGGACCTTATCCATAAGAACAAATTTCCTTAATCTCTGCAGAAGGCACCTCCTTCTCTTCCTTTTCCTCCCTCTTTCTGAAGCAATTGACTCAACTTTGGTCTGATGATGTTCCAGTTCCAGCTCTTGCAGCTCTTCAGTGGTTAGCTCTACCCTGTGGTCCTGCACCAACTCTTCCACATCCTCACTACTCACCTCAACCCCAGGCTGTTCCCCAATGTCACAATATCTTCCACAACAGGCACAGGGTCGTCAGCCAAATCCTTCAAAATCTCGTCAACACAATCCGGCCTAAGTGGTCTCCACTTAGCCGGGCGACTGCTACAGTGGACCCCGAGTTCGTAAAACTTCACTCCTGAAGTCTGCTCAAGTGCCATTACCGAACGAATTTACTCCCTTAAGGAAAAATTTCACGTAGGTTAGTCTATTTCAGACCCCCAAAATACATTTCCACAAGAACTTACAAAATTATACTTACATAATTGCACGATTCGGGTATTCGTTAACCGAGGGTCCACTGTATAATGTGCCCTTACCAAGATGATGGTTCCATCATTGTTCTAACCACATCACCAGAGATACCCAGTAACTTCCTGGTATCTTGCAATGTATTACTGCCAGTGTCATAATAATATCCAATACAAGACCACTGTAACAATCACAAAGCACAAGCAACTTTATACCAAAGCGTTTTCTCTTGGTATATACTGCTTGAACGACAATCTACCTTTGAATAAAATCATCAATAACAAGCTTCCTGAAGGGATAAAAATACATATTGAATTTCTGTTTCAGATACATAAACACATTTCTAATCTTATATAGCCTGTCGTTTCTGCCAGGCTTTGTTTTGTCTGATAAGTGTAGCATACGTAATAGTAGCACAAATCGATTCACTGGTATAATATCACTGAAACCTGAGGTTGCAATCAGGCGGTCTGTTGACCAGTATGATTTGACATTGTGCTTATACACATGTGGCATAAGCATTATTGTGGCAAAGAAAATATCATCTCAGCCCAGTTGTTTACTTCACTGGTGTAGACTGATCCTGGTGAAAGTATTGTGTTTGCCATGGTGTACTCGTAGTATCTGTTGCTTTCCTGACAATAATATCCATCAAAGAATAATTCAAAGCATTCCAGTTCAGTGGCATTGTTTCCAAGTGTACAAGATAGGTATATTCCCCTTTGACTTTCATCAAACTGATGGGGATTGGGAACAAATTACAGTCCCTGCCAATCCCATTTGCGGTCTGCCGGTGGCACTGAATATTGGCAGGTGGTTGTAAGGGTTTAGTTGTGGAGGTTGGTGTGGTGGGTGGGATGGTGAGGATGGCCTTTGTTGTAGGTGGGTGAGTCAGCGGCGTGGGTGGCTGCATGGCTCACTGCTGGTGCCTCACGCCTGGACCACCACTACCACCACCGCCACCAGATGCATGGCATTTTTCATCCCAATTGCAACACTATCATCTTCGTTTTTACTATCTGTGCCTGTCTGTTCCTACGGGATGTACTCCCACACTCCACAGCGCATATTCCGTCGGATATACTGACACTTCACTGGCGAATATTCCCTCCACCTCGCTACTGGAACTGTTTTTAAAGAGCTTGGAGTTCATATTCACTATCACTATCATCACCATTGCTCACATCTGAGTTCTGGAATGAGTGAATAACAGTTTCCTCCTTCGTTCTTTGGGAAACTAACGTGAACAAGAGCCACAGCACCAGAGGTGGAAGGTGTGGGTGCCTGGGTTTTCCTACTACCGCATCAAAAACCCTGAAAGTCACCTTCACTGACACCCTATCACTATAGGAACTGTCACGGGGAACAAAAGTGTCACAATTCGCCCAGGAGTAAGGTGTTTCTTGCTTGAGGCATGAGTGGGGATAAGGTGGACTGAAATGGTGTTCCCCCAATGCACCACTAGGTACCCAATTTTTTCCTACTGTACACTGACCATACAGACCCATTCTCACATCTAGGCCTACCAAAGTTTTCCCTGATCTGGCCGCTAGAATTTATGCGACTAGTACGTCAAACGCCCTGGCGTGTAAGGGCGTACTAGTACGTCAAACCTGAAAGGGTTAAGATAACACTACAGTGGACCCTCCGTTTTGATGTATCTCCATTTTCGGTGATTTCAGTTTTTGGGCACTTTTTTTGTGGAAATATTACCTCAGTTTTCGGTGATTGGCTCCGTTTTCATTCATGGTACGGAACCTGTCCAGTGCCCAGCACATACAAAGCTGCAAGCCTGCCTCCCATGCACATTCTCAGGCAGTGTAGCATTGTTTCTGGTTGAGTGAACATTATCCTGCGAGTTCTTACAAAACATTTCTTAACAATCCATTGTTTTTGGCCCTTGATTATTGTGTGTGGCTGTTAAATAAGCCACCATGGGCCCAAAGAAAGCTCCTAGTGCCAGTCCTTTGGTAAAAAAAGTGAGGAACACCATAGAATTAAAGAAAGAAATTGTATCAAAGTGTAGTCGATGAAGGCTATAGCACCAGCCAGCGATAAACTGTAGCATTAACAGTGTAGCAAGTAAGTTAAGCCATTAATTGACAGAAAAATGACGACATGAAACTTAACTTCTCCATTGTTTGTTTGAGGAATATAGGGGCACTGAGACCAGAGCCGCCCTCTGCCAACATTTCCTCCAAGGTAAGTGTAAATACATTTCTTATTTATATAAGTGTGAATATTTCTTATTTATAAATTAGTGTAAATATTTCTTATTTATAAATTATGTACTGTACATTGTTTGTGTGAATAATGGCTTTCTGCTTCAACCGACCACCACCACGGCTTATTGTCAGTGGCCCTTATAAACCCAACAACAATAACACTACCGCTAGTTCTCTCATACATAATGACATATTTTATTCATTCTAGAGTATATATCATGTTTCTATGTTATTAATATTGGTTATTTTGTCATATTAGATAAATTGTGATAGATAAATAAGCCATAGAGCTGATATTAGTGTCGAATTGAAGCATTTTATCCTGCCTCCCAACAATGAACTCGCCTCCCTCTCTCCTCCTCCATCTTCCATACACCAACAAGAGTTGCCAATAAAGGTAAGTGTGATGTTAAATGTTCATTTATACATGTTATTAGTGCTTTATATTTATTTGTCATTCTTTTCTGTATTTTTTTTTTTTTTTTTTTTCAACAAGTCGGCCGTCTCCCACCGAGGCAGGGTGACCCAAAAAGAAAGAAAATCCCCAAAAAGAAAATACTTTCATCATCATTCAACACTTTCACCACACTCATACATAATCACTGTCTTTGCAGAGGAGCTCAGATACGACAGCTGAGAAAAGTCCCTCCCAGCTGTCACTATCTCAGACCCCTCCTTTAAAGTGCAGGCATTGTACTTCCCATTTCCAGGACTCAAGTCCAACTAAATCAATTAACTGGATTCCTGAATCCCTTCACAAAATGTTACCCTGCTCACACTCCAACAGATTGTCATGTCCCAAAACCATTCGTCTCCATTCACTCCTATCTAACACGCTCACACATGCTTGCTGGAAGTCCAAACCCTCGCCCACAAAACCTCCTTTACCCCTTCCCTCCAACCTTTTCTTGGACGACCCCTACCCCGCCTTCCTTCCCCCACAGATTTATACGCTCTCCAAGTCATTCTACTTTGATCCATTCTTCTAAATGACCAAACCACCTCAACAACCCCTCTTCAGCCCTCTGACAAATACTTTAGTAACTCCACACCTTCTCCTAATTTCCACATTCGAATTTTCTGCATAATATTTACACCACACATTGCCCTTAGACAGGACATCTCCACTGCCTCCAGCCTCTCCTCGCTGCAGCATTTGCAACCCATGCTTCACACCCATATAAGAGTGTTGGTACCACTATACTTTCCATTCCCTTCTTTGCCTCCATGGATAACGTTTTTGTCTCCACAGATACCTCAATGCACCACTCACCTTTTTCCTTCATCAATTCTATGGTTAACCTCATCCTTCATAAACCCATCCGCTGACACATCAACTCCCAAATATCTGAAAACATTTACTTCTTCCATAATCCCTCTTCAATGTGATATCCAATTTTTCTTTATTTAAATCGTTAGATACCCTCATCACCTTACTCTTATCTATGTTCACTTTTAACTTTCTACCTTACACACTCTCCCAAACTCGTCCACTAACCTTTGCAACTTTTCTTTAGAATCTCCCATAAGCACAGTATCATCAGCAAAAAGTAACTGTGTCAACTCCCATTTTGCATTTAATTCTCCATAATTTAATCCCACCCCTCTCCCCAACACCCTAGCATTTACTTCTTTTACAACCCCATCTATAAATATATTAAACAACCATGGTGACATTACACATCCCTGTCTAAGACCTACTTTTACCGGGAAGTAATCTCCTCTCCTACACACCCTAACCTGAGCCTCACTATCCTCATAAAAACTCTTTACAGCCTTCAGTAACTTACTACCTATTCCATACACTTGCAACATTTGCCACATTGCTCCCCTATCCACTCTATCATATGCCTTTTCTAAATCCATAAATGCAATAAAACTTCTCTACCTTTTTCTAAATACTGTTCACATATATGCTTCACTGTAAACACTTGATCTACACATCCCCTACCCACTTTAAAGCCTCCTTGCTCATCTGCAATCCTACTCTCTGTCTTACCTCTAATTCTTTCAATAATAACCCTGCCATACACTTTACCTGGTATACTCAGTAAACTTATTCCCTATAATTTTTACACTCTCTTTATCCCCCTTCCCTTTATATAAAGGAACTATACATGCTCTCTGCCAATCCCTAGGTACCTTCCCTCTTTCATACATTTATTAAACAAAAATACCAACCACTCCAGCACTATATCCCCCTGCTTTTAACATTTCTGTCATGATTCCTCAATTCCAGCTGCTTTACCCCCTTTCATTCTACGTAATGCCTCACGCACCCCCCCCACACTCACATCCTGCTCTTCTTCACTCTAAACGATGTTGTACCTTCCTGGCCAGTACATGAAATTACCGCTCCCTTTTTTCATCGACATTTAAAAGTTCCTCAAAATATTCCCGCCATCTACCCAATACCTCCAGCTCCCCATCTACTAACTCAGTTTTCGTTGATTTCAGTTTTAGTCGATCCCTCTCCGAGGGTCCACTTTATATACACTCACTAAATCTACACCCATCTCTCTCTCATTGCTAAAACACCTAAAACCAGATACATGAAGAGTCGGCAGGCTGGAGAGTCGCTGTAAAATAAACAAACACTGGGTGTATGGGATAGCGTCCGCGGGCACCATACACTACCCTACTCTCCTGCCAAAAACATGTTGGCCAAATTCACCAGCTCTCACTCAACCAAACGAGCCCTGACCACGTCAGAGCTCCAGTGAGCCTACTGGTAAGCATTAAAATAGCCTATGGTGTGGGTTTCCTAATCAGACAGAGTACAAAAAGCTAGCTCAGATACAATGCTCCTCGCCAGCATCTCCACTCCATGCTGCCTCCACGTGACCGCGCGACGCTTACACGCAAACCAAAACACAAGTTGGAAAATAAGTCCCTGGCAGGATTTCCTAAACTTTCACAGTTTAAACTAATATTTTACAGTACCCACAAAATGCATAGCATATTTCTAAAATTATGGTTGACATTTATCCATAGTTCATTAATTATGATTTACAATTGTGTCATAGTTCATAAAAATGATGGCACTCTTCTCCACTATATGTACCTTTCCATGTCATGCAGAACCCTGCGTAACATCCCCACCCCTAGACCATAGGTCTCACTCTGCTAGAGGGATCCACACGGACACTTCTAGGCAAAAGGGGGAAAAAAAAATGTAAACCCTATCCTAAGGTCCGAGGCAACAGGCAAACATTATAACTTAAGAGTTACTGCCAGACAATCATGGACTTTTGGCACTGCAAATATGCAATATTAACAGACTGAGGCTACTAGACTGCGGACATGTGAAAACTTGACTAATATAAAAGGGATCAAGTTCTATGCCAAACGAGCCCACAGTCACGCTCTTACAAAACTGTTAGGAAAAGGCACCATCACAACACAGCGCTGGCCACACACTGGCGTTGATACATTTCTCCTAAATTACAACAAGTAATCCTTATAACTAATGAGTTAACTTTGTACATAGTACCCTGAGAAGTGCCATTTAGTAACATAACACATATACTAAGTATCACAACTATTGTTTCCCCATCTATCTCGATACTTGTCAGTATTGTTGCAAGACACCACAAAAAACTTTGAAACAGGAACACTGTCCAAGAGAAGTGAAAAGAAAGAGAAAAAGTATTACTTATTAAATTCTACGTAGAAAGAAAGATCACATTACCACCCCAATCTCACAGCAATCTTCAGTAAACAAAACTAGTTCCTCAAGACACCTCTGCGAGAATCAGGAGAGCATAGGAGAGGAAAAATATCAGGCCCCAAAAACCAGGTGAATAGTCACATAAATTTTGTTGGCGAGACATTGGCTATAACACACTTGAGTCATTACCAAAGACCCCTCAAAAAGGTGGAATTACCAGGCCAGTAGGGTAGTGATTATGCAAGGAACACTGCTATGGTGTTTTATACTGGGTAGTGATTGTGGAAGAAACACTGTGTCATGGTGTTTTATATTGGGTAGTGATTGTGGAAGTAACACTGGGTCATTGTGTTTTATACTAGGTAGTGATTGTGGAAGGAACACTGTGACATGGTGTTTTAGACTGTGTAGTGATTGTGGATAGATCACTCTCATGGTGTTTTATACTGGGTACTGATTGTGAAAGGAACACTGTGTCATGATGCTTTATACTCGGAAGTGATTGTGGAAGGAACACTGTGTTATGGTGTTTTATACTGGGTAGTGATTGTGGAAGGAACACTGTGTCATGGTGTTTTATACTCTTCAGTGATTGTGGAAGGAACTCTGTGTCATTGAGTTTTATACTGGGTAGTGATTGTGGAAGAAAGACTGTGACGTGGTGTTTTATACTGGGAAGTGATTGTTGAAAGAACACTGTGTCATGGTGTTTTATACTGGGTAATGATTGTGGAAGGAACACTGTTTCATGGTGTTTATACTGGGTTGTGATTGTGGAAGTAACACTGTGACATAGTGCTTTATACTGGGTAGTGATTGTGGAAGAAAGACTGTGTCATGGAGTTATATACTGGGTACTGATTGTTGATGGAACACTGTGTCATGGTGTTTTATACTGGGTAATGAGTGTGGAAGTAACACTGGGTCATGGTGTTTTAAAGTGGGTAGTGATTGTGGATAGAACACTTTCATGGTGTTCTATACTGTGTACTGATTGTGGAAGGAACACAGTCATGGTGTTTTATACTGGGTACTGATTGTGGATAGAACACACTCATGGTGTTTTATACTGGGTAGTGATTGTGGAAGGAACATGGTGTCAGTGTTTTATACTGGGTAGTGATTGTGAAGGAACACTGTGTCATGGTGTTTTATACTGGGTAGTAATTGTGGAAGAAATACTGTGTCATGGTGTTTTATCCTGGGTAGTGATAGTGGAAGGAACACTGGGTCATGGTGTTTGATACTGGGTAGTGATTGTTCAAGTAACACTGGGTCATGGTTTTTTATAGTGTTCAGTGTTTCTGGAAGGAACACTGTGTCATGTTGTTTTATACTGGGTAGTAATTGTAGAAGGAACACTGTGTCATGGTGTTTTATACTGGGTAGTGATTGTGGAAGGAACACTGTCATGGTGTTTTATACTGCAAAGTGATTGTGGAACGAACACTGTGTCATGGTGTTTTATACTGGGAAGTTATTGTGGAATATACATTGTGTCATGGTGTTTTGTACCGGGTAGTGATTGTTGATGGAACACTGTCATTGTGTTTTATACGGGAGAGGGATTGTGGATGGAACACTGTCATTGTGTTTTAAATTGCATTGTGATTGTGGATGGAACACTGTGTCATGGTGTTTTATACTGTGTAGTGATTGTGGAAGCAACACTGTGTCTTGGTGTTTTTGCTGGGTAGTGATTGTGGACGGAAAACTGCATCATGGTGTTTTATACTAGGTAGTGATTGTGAAAGGAACACTTTCATGGTGTTTTATACTGTTCAGTGATTGTGGAAGAAACACTGTGTCATGGTGTTTTATACTGGGAAGTGATTGTTAAAGAAACACTGTGTCATGGTGTTTTATACTGGGTAGTGATTGTGGATAGAACACTGTGTCATGGTGTTTTATACTGGGTAGTGATTGTGGAAGGAACACTGTGTCATGGTGTTTTGTTTTATTTTGGGTAGTAATTGTGTAAGGAACACTTTCATGGTGTTTTATACTGTTCAGTGGTTGTGGAAGGAACTCTGTGTCATTGAGTTTTATACTGGGTAGTGATTGTGGAAGAAACAGTGTGTCATGGTGTTTTATACTGGGTAGTGATCGTGGATAGAACACTCACATGGTGTTTTATACTGGTTACTGATTGTGGTAGAACACTGTGTCATGGTGTTTTATACTGGGTACTGATTGTGGATAGAACACTCATGGTGTTTTATACTATAAAGTGATTATTAATGGAACACTGTGTCATTGTGCTTTAAACTGGGTAGTGATTGTGTAAGGAACACTGTGTCTTGGTGTTTTATACTGGGTAGTGATTGTGGAAGAAATACTGTGTCATGGTGTTTGATCCTGGGTAGTGATAGTGGAAGGAACACTGTGTCATGGTGTTTGATACTGGGTAGTGATTGTGGAAGTAAAACTGGGTCATATTTTTATAGTGTTCAGTGTTTGTGGAAGGAAGACTGTGTCATTGTGTTTTATACTGGGTAGTGATTGTGGAAGGAACACTGTGTCATTGTTTTTTATACTGGGTAGTGATTGTGGAAGGAGCACTGTGTCATGGTGTTTGATATTGTGTAGTAATTGTGGAAGGAACACTGTGTTATGGTGTATTATACTGGAAAGTGATTTTAGAAGTAAAACTGTGTCATTGTGTTTTATACTGGGTAGTGATTGTGGATGGAACACTATGTCATGGTGTTTTATACTGGGTAGTGTTTGTGGAAGGAGCACTGTGTCATGGTGTTTTATACTGGGAAGTTATTGTGAAATGTACATTGTGTCATGGTGTTTTATACCGGGTAGTGAATGTGGATGGAACACTGTTTCATGGTGTTTTATACTGGGAAGTGATTGTGGATGGAACACTGTGTGCTGGTGTTTTGTACTGTGTACTGATTGTGGAAGCAACACTGTGTCATGGTGTTTTTTGTTGGGTAGTGATTGTGGAAGGAACACTGTTTCATGGTGTTTTATACTGTGTAGTGATATTGGATGCAACACTGTGTCATGGTGTTTTATACTGGGTAGTGATTGTGGATGGAACACTGTCATGGTGTTTTATACTGGGTAGTGATTGTGGATGGAACACTGTTTCATAGTGTTTTATACTGGGAAGTGATTGTGGAAGAAATACTGTGACGGTGTTATATACTGTGTAGTGAATGTGGATTGAACACTCGTTGTGTTTAGTACTTAGTAGTGAATGTAGATGGAACACTGTGACATGGTGTTTTATTCTGGGTAGTGATTGTGTATAGAACACTGTTATGGTGTTTTATACTGGGTTGTGATTGTTTAAAGAACACTGTGTCATGGTGTTTTATACTTTGTAGTCATTGTGGAAGGAACACGGTGTCACTGTGTTTTATAGTGGGAAGTGATTGTGGATGGAACAATGTCATGGTGTTTTATACTGGGTAGTGATTGTTGAAGGAACACTGTGTCATGGTGTTTAATACTTATTAGTGATTGTTGATGGAGCACTGTGTCATGGTGTTTTATACTGGTAGAGATTGTGGATGGAACACTGTGTCATGGTGTTTTATACTGGGTAATGATTGTGGATGGAACAATGTGTTATATTGTTTAGTACTTAGAAGAAATTGTGGAAGGAACACTGTGTCATGGTTTTTATAATGGTTAGTGATTGTGGTTGGAACACCATGACATGGTGTTTTATTCTAGGTAGTGTTTGTGGAAGGAATACTGTGTCATGGTGTTTTATAATGGGAAGTTATTGTGGAAGGAACACTGTGTGATAGTGTTATATACAGTGTAGTGATTGTGGATTGAATACTGTCATGGTCTTTTATACTGGGCATCGATTTTGTAAGGAACACTGTGTTATGGTGTTTTATACTTGGTAGTGATTGTGGAAGGAACACTGTGTTATGGTGTTTTATACTGGGCATCGATTTTGTAAGGAACACTGTGTTATGGTGTTTTATACTGGGTAGTGATTGTGGAAGAAACACTGTCATGGTGTTTTATACTGGGTAGTGATTGTGGATGGAACACTGTGTCATGGTGTTTTATTCTGGGTAGTGATTGTGGAAGGTACACTGTTTCATGGTGTTTTATACTGGGTAGTGATTGTGGAAGTAACACTGTGTCATTGTGCTTGTTACTGGATAGTGATTGTGGAAGAAACACTGTGTCATGGTGTGTTATAGTGGGAAGTGATTGTTAAAGGAACACTGTGTCATGGTGTTTTATACTGGGTTGTGATTGTGGATAGAACACTGTGTCATGGTGTTTTATACTGGGAAGTGATTGTGGAAGGAACAATGTGTCATATTGTTTAATACTTAGAAGTGATTGTGGAAAGAACACTGTGTCATGGTGTTTTATACTGGGTAGTAATTTTAGAAGGAACACTGTGTCATGGTGTTTTATACTCGGAAGTGATTGTGGAAGGAACACGGTGTCATGGTGTTTTATACTCTGTAGTGATTTTTGAAGGAACACTGCATCATGTTGTTCCATACTAGGTAGTGATTGTGGAAGGAACACTGTGTCATGGTGTTTTATACTGGGTAGTGATTCTGGAGTGAACACTGTCATGGTATTTTATTCTGTTCAGTGCTTGATGAAGGAAGACTGTGTCATGGTGTTTTATACTGGGAAATGATTGTTGAAGGAACACTGTTTCATGGTGTTTTTTACTGGGTAGTGATTGCGGATGGAACACTGTTTCATGGTGTTTTATCCTTGGTATTGATTGTGGAAGTAACACTGTGTCATTGTGCTTGATACTGGGTAGTGATTGTGGAAGAAAAACTGTCATGGTGTTTTATACTTGGAAGTGATTGTTAAAGGAACAGAATTTCATGGTGTTTTTTCTTGGGTAGTGATTGTTTAAGGAACACCGTGTCATGGTGTTTCATACTGGGTAGTAATTGTGGAAGGAAAACTGTGTCATGGTGTTTCATACTGGGTAGTGATTTTGGATGGAACACTGTGTCATTGTGCTTGATACTGGGTAGTGATTGTGGAAGAAAAACTGTGTCATGGTGTTTTATACTTGGAAGTGATTGTTAAAGGAACAGAATTTCATGGTGTTTTTTCCTGGGTAGTGATTGGTGAAGGAACACTGTGTCTTGGTTTTTTATATTGGGTACTGATTGTTAAAAGAACACTGTGTCATGAGGCTTTATAAGAACATAAGAAGGAACACTGCAGCAGGCCTACTGGCCCATGCGAGGCAGGTCCAATTCTCCCACTGGCTTAAGCCAATGCCCCGACCCAGCCATGTCAGGTTACATTCACTTATGGAAGGAGCACGGCATCTGACCTAGTAGCACAAACTAGTCAGGTCGAACTCACACCCACCTGCACCCATTCATATATTTATCTAGCCTATTTTTAAAACTACACAACGTTCTAGCCTCTATAACTGTACTCGGGAGTTTGTTCCACTCATCGACAACTCTATTACCAAACCAATGCTTTCTCCTATATCCTTCCTGAATCTGAATTTATCCAACTTAAAGCCATTGCTTCGAGTCCTGTCAATACTAGATATTTTTAGCACGCTATTTACATCACCTTTATTTATTCCTGTTTTCCATTTATACACCTCAATCTATCCCCCTAATTCTACGCCTTTCTAGAGAGTGCAGATTCAGGGCCCTCAGTCTATCCTCATAGGGAAGATTTCTGATACATGGAATCAACTTAGTCATCCTCCTTTGTACGTTTTCCAGAGCATTTATATCTATTCTGTAATACGGTGACCAAAACTGTGCAGCATAATCTAGATGAGGCCTAACCAAGGATATATAGAGTTGAAGAACAACCTGAGGACTCCTATTATTTATGCTTCTTGATATGAAACAAGGATTCTGTTGCTTTATTGAACACTTATGACTGCTGTCTTGGTTTAAGATTACTGCAACCAGAACTCCTAAATCCTTTTCAATCAGTAGTATTAAGATCTACATTATTTAGTTTATGTGGCATGGTTATTGTCCTGTCCAATATTTAGATCTTTGCATTTATCTATATTAAACTGCATCTGCCACTTCTCCGACCACTCCTCAGTCTATTCAAATCTTCCTGGAGTGCTCTAATGTCCTCATTTGAATGAAATGTATGGCCTATTTTGGTGTCATCGGCAAACTTGGTTATGTCGCTATTTATTCCCTCTATGTCGTTTATGTAGTTGGAACAAGGGCCCAATACACCCTGTGGAACACCGCTTGTACACTTCCCCCTCTGATTTCTCCCATTTTGCAAACTCTCTGCTGCCTATTTGTCAACCATTCCTCTATCTAGGAAAAATTTCTCCTCCTATTCCGTGTGCCTTAATTTTCCTCAATAGTCTCTGATGTGGACTCATCAAAGGCCACTGAAGTCCATATACACAATATATTCATTACCATGATCTACCTCCTCAAATACCTTAGTGAAAAAAGTTATTAAATTTGTAAGGCAGGAACGCCCTTTTAAAACAGTGCTGAGATTCGTTGAATAATTTATGCTTTTCAAGATGGCAAATTGCCTCTGCAATTATTGATTCCATAAATTTTCCCACTATGGAGGTTAGGCTTATTGATCTATAGTTTGAAGCTAAGGACCTATCTCTGCTTTGAAAATAGGTATTACATTTGAATTTTCCATTATCTGGCACCATGCCAGTTTGCAGTGATATGTTGAAAAGATTCATAGGGTTTGCTAAGCTCCTCTTTTCATTCCTTTAGAACCCTTGCATACAGTTCATCAGGGCCTGGGGATTGTTGGTTTATTTATCTATTTGCCTAAGGACCATGTCACTTGTGACCCTAATGGTGCATAGTTTACTATCGTCCTGTTCTACATAATTTACTATTTCTGGAATATCGCTAGTATCTTCCTTGTAAAAACTGAGGAAAGTAAGTGTTAAATATTCTCCATTTCTATCACTGACGGTGAGCTGACCTGAGTAACTTTTGAGTGGGCCTATCTTGTCCCTAATGTTACTTCTGTATACCTGAAAATCCTTTTGGGTTAGTTTTGGATCTCTTGCAACTTTAACCTCATAGTCTCTTTTGTTTTTCTTATTCCCTTTTTTTTTCTCTCTTTAACTAAATATTATATTATTAATTGCCCTCTCCTCTTTTGTTCTCTATATGCCTCTCTTTGACCAATGAGATGTTTTAATCTATTGTTCATCCATTTAGGATCATTTTTGTTTGATCTGATTTCCTATTAGGAACATAAGTTTCTGACCTGAACCTTCTCTTGAAAGCATATTGTTTTCACCCCTACCTGACCGCAGGTCATTATTTACCCACGGTAACAGTCCTATGAAATCAGGGGCGGAGTCAGGGACAGGGGAAATTGTCATTATTAGGGAACCATGATGTATTAAAACTGAGTGATTTGTGCCTCCCACTATCATTAACCTCAAGATTATTAATTGAATTCCTGTAAAAAAGTTGATTATTCTCAGTTGGTTCTGTCACCAACTGTTTAAAAAACAATCCTGAATTATTTCAAGAAAGTCATTGACTCCAAATTTCCTTAAATTTTATCAATTTGTCTAAATTGAAATCTCCCTTAAAACTTTTCATATTAATTTATAATTTCATCCCATAAAGTTTCCAAATCCCATCAAGATTTGGGGCCTTAAATCACCCAAGATAAGTTTTGGCCCTCAAGCTATTTCGATTCAGTGCTGTTTCTAATTTTATATCTTGTCTTTTCCAATTTAAATTTCTTGCATATTATCCACCACCCTTTTGTTCCTATGTGTGGAATAATTTTACCTTTATGTGACATTCGGGCAACTCTCTATCTTTCAATTAAGGTCTCTGTTATAACAATAATATCTATTTTCCTCACTTGCAATTCTTAATATCCATTATTTTCTTACAATCCTGCTATTAGTATAGTAAACCCTTTAAAAGGGAGCTGTCTCTTGTTTTGCTCTCTTCTCTATTTTGCGAGTCCTTGTCTTTATTTATAACTTTTGTGAATTTCTTTTATCCTTTGTTTTCAGCCCTAGTGTTGCCTGACTTTTTAAAATACACCCATACCTCTATCCTCTATCAGTTTAAAATCCTAGGCATGTCAGCAATGGCCCCTCGTCGAGGGCAAATGCTTCCCCCTTCCCAGAGAGATTTAATCCTCTTACATATCATTTTTAAAAGTTGTCCCATTTCAATGAATGGGGAATTTCCTTAGTATCTGTCTACCAATTTAACAATTCCCAGGCACATTCTTCCCTCCCTTCTAGCAGATGCTATATAATTGGGCCTCCTAACTTAATTCCTATAGCGACCTCTTAACAAACCTTCTCTCCTACCCTTAATATCATTTCCCCGCACTGGACAGATAATGGGCTTTTCCCCCTGACTGTTTTCCAACCTTTGATATGTCTCAACCCGCTCAGGAAGCCACCCCCTCTCTCTCACCTTCTTATTCTTTAGAAAGCCCGGTTTTTCCTGTGATACCACCACAAAATTCCACCTTTTTGGAAAGATCCACCTTACGCCACCAGTCCTCATCCTGAAGAACAAAAAGCTTTCCTCCTTCAAATCTTCTCTCTCTTTCCTTATTTTGATCTCCTCCCATTACTGGAACCCTGCCACTTAACCACTGAATACACTCGTCCTGGAGCAGGGATATTTCCTAAATTCACATCTTCTCTATTACCTTCCTTATCTTCCTTGAATTGTGAACCACTTGCCAAAGCGGCTCTCTTTCATGGGTTTTATATTGGAATGATTGTTAAAAAGAAAACTGTTTTGGTCTTTTTCCTGGGTAGTGATTGTTTAAGAAACACCGTGTCATGGTGTTTCATACTGGGTGTAAATTTTGGAAGGAACACTGTGTCATGGTGTTTTTTTGGGTTTATTGTGAAGGAACACGGTCATGTTTTTTAAATTGGGAAATGAATTTTGGAAAGGGAAAATCTTTCATTGTTTTTATTCTGGGGGAGTGTTGTGGAAGGAAACTGTGTCATGGTGTTTTATACCGGGTGTATTGGAAAAAAACACTGTGTCATGGTGTTTTATATGGGTAAAGATTGTGGAAGTAACACTGGGTCATGGGGTTTTTAATGGTAGTGAATGTGGAGGAACACTGTCATTTTTACTGGAAATGATTGTGAAGGAACACTGTGTCATGGTGTTTTTATATGGGTAGTGAATGTGAAGGAACACTGTGCATTGTTTTATACTGGGATGTTGTGGAAGAACACTGGTCTGTTTTTATCTGTTTGTGATTTGGAAGGAACATGTGTCATGGTGTTTAAAACTGGGGGATTGGGAAAAACTGGTCATGGGGTTTTTTTACTGGGAGTAATTGGGGAACACTGTGCATTTTGTTTT
>WNWK01031212.1:0-22870 GCA_009830355.1 Cherax destructor
CCTCACCCCTAGTTCTTCGTATCCACCTTTGTTTATGCCGTATCTTTAGCAAGCATAAAGATAGTCTTTTGTTGGGTCCCTGGTCATGTTGACGTACAGGGCAATGAACAGGCAGACACTGCTGCGCGGTCAGCAGTACATGACCTTCCAGTTTCATATAGAGGTGTTCCTTTCACGGATTATTTTGCGGTCATTGCTACCCACCTTCGCACCCGTTGGCAACAACGCTGGTCTGACCTGCTGAATAACAAACTTCATTCTATTAAACAGGTTATAGGTTTCTGGCCTTCTTCTTGTCACCAATGTCGAGGTTGGGAGACTACACTCTCCCGTCTTCGCATCGGCCACACTCGTGTTACTCATGGGTATCTCATGGAGAGGCTCCCTGCCCCTCTCTGCGAGCATTGTCAGGTTCCAGTGTCTGTTCGACATATTCTGTTGGACTGCCCACTCTATCAACGAGCCCGCAGAATTTACCTCCAATGGCGTCTTCGCTCTGCGGCCCTTTCTTTACCTTCCCTTCTTGCAGATGGACCCTCCTTTAATCCTGACTCTCTCGTTGACTTTTTGACAGAAACTGACTTACTACACAAACTCTGAAGATTATACCTCTAGCACCTCCCTCAGTCCCTTCTACCTTGATCTCTTGCTACCCTCTATCCCTGCACTATCCACTATCCTGCTGCACTTCATACCCTACTAATCATCCATCTCCCTCTTACAACCCATTCTCCCTGCATCCTGCAATAACCTGCAGCGCTGTATAACCCCTGTGGTTTAGCGCTTCTATTTGATTATAATAATAATAATACAGTGGTACCCCGACTTACGATGGTCCCCAAACACACTCTTTTATGTAAGTTTATTTTTTTAAATGCTTTTGTAAGTGTAATTTTGGGGGTCTAAAAGGACTAGTCTATTTTACATCATTTCTTATGGAGATAAATTCGTTTGGTAATGGCACTTGAACAGCATTCTGGAATGAAAAAATATAGTAAGTCGGGGTACCACTGTAATTGCTTTCCTAAATTAGAACATAGAATGGAGCTTACTGGCCTATGTTAGGCAGTCATCAAAGTTGTTAGCTTTGATGACAACAGTTTGTTCCACTTATCTACAACTTGATAGCTGAACAGCATTTTCCTGTATTTTTAAATCTAAATTTATCTAACTTGAATCCATTATTTTGAGTTCTTGACTAAATATCTTCAGTACCCAATTTATATTTCATTGATTCCTTCAATCATATCTGCCCTCATTCTAGATCTTTCAAGAGTGTATGTAGGTTTAGGGCTCTCAGTGTATCTTGTATAACAGACTTTTATACAGTGGATTAATTTGATCATTCTTCTGTGTACTCCAGTGCATTTACATCCATTTACACCAGAACTGTACCTCATAATTCCAATGAGACCTCACTGATGAAGTGTAGAGTTATATAATAACCTTTGGACTGTGTTGCTTATTCTTGCTATAAATCCAAGCAGTCTGTCAGGTTTTATATGGATACTTTGGTACTGCTATTTTGACTTCAGATTTCTATTTACCATTACTCTCAAGTTCTTTTCACATTCTGTATGATGAGGGTTCTGTATTGTAAATGCCAGTGTTAGTCTCATTCCTCAAGATTACCACTGCACTTTTCCAATTTATCTTGAGTACCATCTTTCTCATCACGACATTGCCATCAAAATCACACTCATGATCACTGGTATCTTTCTCTGAATTTATTGGCTTATTTTTGTGTCGGTGAATATACTAGTCATTCTTTTTACTCCGTCATTAATGCAGAACATAAACAACAATGGGGCCCAAAACTGATCCTTGTGGAATGCTACTCATGACTGGTCCCTGTTCTGATTTCACCCCATTTAAGCAAACTCTTTGCTGCCCATTTGTCAGTCATTCATGATACATTCTTTGGTTAATTACACAGACACATGGGCCTGCATCTCCAGTTCCTTTAGCTCTCAGTGGCTTCTTAGACCTGTTAAAATGCGAGGGGCCTTAACCACCCCTTCTGAAATTATCAGGTTCACAATGTATTACCAGGTGTTTGCATAATTATTACTTTTCATTAGTAAAGATCTGGGGGGGGGGAGGGGGGGGAAGTTGTTAAATAAATTTAGGAGTTTTCAACCAAGTGAGAAAAAAATTGTTGTGGGAGATCTAAATGTTGAAATGACACTTATAGAGGGCATAATAAGCCAGTTAGAGGTCCCCAAATGATAATTGGGGACCTCTAATGGAAGTA
The DNA here is from genome assembly GCA_009830355.1 of Cherax destructor. NCBI lineage: Eukaryota > Metazoa > Arthropoda > Malacostraca > Decapoda > Parastacidae > Cherax > Cherax destructor. The sequence goes on from WNWK01031212.1 coordinate 2,255, forward strand.
CGTATGTATATAAAAGTTTTAGTAATAAGCAATTCTTATTTTAAGGAAGAGAATAAATAAGTACTTATATGAAATGAGCAAGATGCTAGTAACCCCTTCTGTATAAGTTACAGCCTCTCCTCACTTAACGACGGAGTTCCGTTCCTAAGACCACGTCGGTAAATGAATTCGTCGCTAAGTGAGGAGCATACTATAATGGTATTGGGTTTGTGTCACATCTTTGATATTGTTTTAATGTCACCTATGCACCATTTATAACATTTCTGGTATATTTTTAAATGTTTACAAAGTAGTGTACTGTATATTGTAATAAACAGAATAGAGGAAATCAGCTCTAATATGCATTATTTAGGTATGCATACTGGTCAAAGAGCCCATCGTAAGTCCAAGTTGTTGATAAATGAGTACGTTGCTAAGTGAGAAGAGGCTGTACTAAATTTAAAAAGAAAAACTTTTGTTTTTCTTTTTAGGTCACCCTTGGTGGGATACAGCTGGTTCATTGGAAAAAAAAATGATATACTGAGTAATGACAGCAGTTTGTTAGATTAGGTATTAGTAAATTAAAGGTTGATGGGTAGACTCTAGATAGGCATAGTTTTAGAGGGACATCAGATATATCAGAATATTTAGTGGTAGTTACAGTAATAGTTAGTGTTAAAGTACATCAGAGGGTGGGTGCAGGTGGAAAAAGAATGAGTACTGGAATAAGGTAGAGGGTGGTAAGGAAGAAAAGCAGAAAAATAATAGCATATGAAAGGTTTTTACAATGTAGACATGATATATGAAGGGAGGAGTATGTAGAGTGTGTGTGGTTAACAGCATGTTGAGAGAGCTCAAAAGGAGAACCAATAAGGCTTTCATCAAAAAATTTTGCTAAGAATTAGAAAAAGTTTTTGAGGGAGATTAATAAGTTGTGGAAGCCTGGGGAACAAATGGATTTAACAGTTAAAAATAAAAAAGATGTTCGATGGGGAGATGGAGGTACTGGGAAGGTGGAGGGAATATTCTAAGTTGTTAAACATTGATGAAATGGAGGCAGTGATTTCATGCATTGGGCAGGGAGGTAAAACTTCTTATAGGATTGAGAGTCATATGTGAGTGTGAGGAAAGTGTGAGGCAGTGTGTAGAATGAAAGGAGGGTAGAGCAATTGGGATTAGGACAGAAATGCCCAAGGGTAGTGGGGATATAGTTCGAAGTGGTTGGTGTATTTGAAAGAAGGAAAGGTAATCTCGGCATTATACCAAAAATAGTTCATGGAGGAATTGTAGCTCAACAAATACATACCAGAGAGCTAATGGGGTTTTGTGTAAAGTTTGCTTTGAACCAACACATAAGAGGACCCACTAGAAATGAATATGCACTGAATTTGATCTTCACAAACAGTGAGGAACTAATTAGACATATAACAATTACAAGTACAGTATACTCTAACAACATCACAGAGGTACAAATGACTATATATTCAGAGTGGGGAAAAAGCTCCAGTAATAGTGCACAAGAAAGGGATGTTCAGTAAATTTAACTTCAACAATCAGAGCATTGACTGGGACAAAATTAACAAAGAACTACCAGATATACCCTGGGAAAACAGTAAAGAGTACCCTAAATACTCACCAGTGCTTGGAACAGCTGAACACATGCATACAAGGTCTATATTAAATATATACCATTGAGAAAACTTGGAAGATAAGAGAGAGAGCATAGAAGAATGTATGGAAGGAAAAGGGGTTGCTAAACTGCTCTTTTTTTTCTATCTGCTGGATGTATCATTGCTCAGTGCACTCAATGTTTCATGGGTATACAGGAAGGAAACCAACACTAGCTGCTTTCCATACAGCTATAGTTTGACAAATTATAGAGAGATAATAAGAGTCATGTTTGTTGTCAGTTGGTGGGCAATGAAGCACGATATCTGACGTGCTACACATGAGAGGTAAATACTTCATTAAGCCTCTGTTTGCTACAGGCAGGAAGAAATATGTAAGCTCAAAGGAGGCATTATTTGTGTAGTCATAAAAAAGAAGGTCCACCCAGCACACAGTCCTGATGCAGTGTTTGTAATACCATTGCCAGTGGTATTACACAGTGTGTGTAATACCACATGGTTTTTTCATGGTGTACTGCCCCTGAAACATATAAAATAATGATGAACACTTGTAAATAGTGTATAATAGCCCCCAAACTATTAAATATTAATTTTTCTTTTAATATTATGCGTGATAATACTGTATAAATAATTTAGTGCTACACGTAATTTACTCCGCTAGCGTGACTAGGCTTCAGGGACCTAATTTTCAAAGCTCCTTAGAAAGGTAAGTTCTTTAACTTTTTCTTGGTTTTTGTAAATTAAAGTTTTTTAACATGTACAATAATATCAGAAAAATAATCTTCCCCACAAAACAAAACTGGGACCATTGAGTTAGCATCCAGTAACGATCAAAGGGTTAATGGAGCACCTGCACGTGCTGGTATCAGTCAAAACTAACATTCACTACTTGTGCCAAGAAACAATAATGTGTGGAACGATAAAAGCTTACTCTTGTGTTTACAGTACAGTATATATTGTTCTTGTTTTTGTTTTAATGTTGAAGTTAATGTTTTGGTGTACTGTACTATAGTACGTACATATTAAATATTGTATGCATTTAGTGTGTAAATAAAAATAGAACTATAGTTTCAGCATGTAAAAATTTGAATCCAGTAGAACTAAACAAGTTTTGTGAGAACAAAAATTTTTGATAACCTTTGTTTGTGTAACCACTTGAAAATGAACTGTTTCTCACACATAATTTGTGTAATCTCCTCTTGCATAGTATTAACCTTTTGCTCTAATTTTGTAATTCCTTTTAAGCAATTAGCAAACTAATCCTCCTCATTGAACCCACTCTTTCACCTGTGGTAGTAGGTCTTACACATAAGTAAGCATAGGCCATCATTAGTCACAGTATTTTAGATGACTTCACTAGAGGCCACTGTGTGTAGGGCAAGAGAACTAGCATGAAAGGGCAGTATGTACACTGGTGTATGGTGGAATGAAGCCAGATAAGCATAATTCTCACTTCTGTAGATATTGAAAATATTCAGAGAACATGTTTTACTATTAAAGCACTTTAAATTATTTCATTAAGGAAATTTTTCCCATTATATATTTGCTGTAACTTGAATTAAAAATTAAATGTGTGGTTTTATTGTTAACTAAATAATTGATGCTTTGAACTAGTTGTTAATACTGTATTCATACATGACTGTGGCTGTAGATAGTGTCAGTGCTACAAGTTTTTCATGTCATAATTATCACATGCTATTTTTTTTATTGGTAATTTATACCATTTGTAATTAAATTGTGGTTTGACATATGGCCAATTAATATAAAGATATTTACTTGACAGCGAATACTTGTATGATGCATATGATGAGAGGAACAGCTTTCCTATGTCCAAGTGAGTATGTTAGCATACAGTCAGGCACTAATGTATGTTGTTTGGTGGATGTATCGATGTCTGTCTTATACAATGTAGGTGACCTCGTAGCACACAGTCTCAACACTGCATATTCTCTGTCCATGTGTTAGTAGGGTACCTGAGAAATGTATACAGTATCTTTCATGTAGTTAAGTAGTTTGCAGCGATGATTTCTTTAATCTTTCACATAGGCATCATACAGTAGAAGTGATCAAAAAACATTTCAGTTATGCACAAGTGGCGGGCTAGTCAATGTTTTGAATATTGGCTTGCTTTCATTTTATATATTAGGTCAGACCCCTCACAAATAAAAAATTATATCTATACAGATTATAATATTGGATAATCCTCAAATTAATTATAAAAGTAATAATATCTACTAATTAAAGCTTCTCTGGCTTTATCAAAAAGTGCTGTTCAAAATTGTTAGAGGCTTGTATTATATATAATAACAGCTGCTCAGAAATTGAATCCCAAAATGGGAATGGCAAATAACATGTTTAGAGGCAGCTCTGTTGATATTGTGTTGATGAGGCAATAAAGTACTTACTCTTACTAGCTGGTGATGGTGGAGGAAGCGGTGATGGAGCTCTTCATGCTTTACAGTGACTTTTTCTCCTGTAAAGTGGTTATGGCTGTCAATAAATTTTTTTGTAGTTTGTGGCATGAGATGATTGCTCTTGTTAATAGGGAATAAAACTCTCTCACCAGCCAAGAGTCCATGTATGACGCATATGCCGAGAGGGACAACATTCCCCTCACTACGTAAGTAATGTGGTGTGTGTGTGTGTGTGCGCGCGCGATGCATGTTGCCACTGATGCCTTTGTGCTAACAGGCCTTGTAACTAATCATGTCTTCCCCATCCACCCATTTCTAACACTGCCAGTTATAACGCTGTTCAGCTGAATGTCCCTTGCCCCTACATATGCCTTACCTGATAATATTTTGCTAGTATTGCATAAGACAAAATTTTTCTAATGGCCATTTGATTTGTTGTGGTGTTTTCCACATGCCGCATTATTGTGCTCTTGGTTTAATGTTACTTTGAAGGATATTTGAATTATAAGAAATAAAGACATATCATATAATCCTGTTTGTGTATTTCTGAGGTGTGTTGCTCGGTTTTATTATAAATATGCCTTGAAGAGATGGAAATGCTCATTTAACAACATTATTGTTTTATAGTGTGCATTTTGAACTAGATGCATTTTACTTGATCTTTAATAGTAATTAGTGTATTATGGTAGACTTTTGTGATTTACCTTGTAATGTACAGTGGACCCCCGCCTAACAAGCACCCCAGAAATCGTACAGTTATGTAAGTATAATATTTTAAGTGCTTGTGGAAGTGTATTTTTGGGGGTCTGAAATAGACTAACCTACGTGACATTATTTCTTAAGGAAGTAAATTCGTTCGGTAATGGCACTTGAGCAGGCTTCTGGAATGAATTTTGCTCGTTAGGCGGTGGTCCACTGTACCAGCTTGATGTGCTTTATCTCTATATAATTAATTTTCTTCTTTTTAATTATCAAAAAGTAAAACAGTGGAAAGACGTCCCATGTTGGTCAGGTGATTAATCACTTTCCATATTGGTGTGAGTTACGTGTACTCTGTGTTAGTTGGTGTTTACTTGCAATTCCAGTTGCAGGGTTCACTGTAGTTGTGTATCCATGGCTTGAAATAATACAGCAGAACCTATATTATCTGTTTTTTTAAATAATTTTAGACCTCAGATACAAGCATATCTTTGTGATAGGAGACCATCATGATGGGAGACCCATTGCATCATGGATGAGCAAGAGTATGTCTACCCTCTTGTACATCCGCTCCTTGATTTAACACCGTAAACCCAAACCTAGTGTGTTGTAACATATTATTGACAGTATACAATACTGACAAGTTGATGAATAAAACACCAGTGCAACACTTGGGTATCTTTCTTGTTTAACCCTTTGACTGTCGGAGGCCCCATTCTGAAACTGGCATTCTATGTCGCAAAATTTTGGAAAAAAAATTATTTTTTTCTTATGAAATGATAGAGAATGTTTTCCCGATGGTAATGACACCAAAAGTACGAAATTTGATGAAAAACTTACGGAATTAGGCTCTCGCGAAGTTAGCGATGTCGGCGATATATACGCATCAGCGATTTCGCCGACTTTGAGCCCTATTTTTGGTCAATTCCATTGTTACAATCGACCAAACTTTTAGCTATTTCTTTAGAACTTCATTTGTTCTATCGATTGAGTACAAGAAACCACCAATTTACTGATTTCAACTACCCAATAAAGTGGTCAGAAATTGGCAATTTGGCCAATTTCATGCAAAATAAAAAAGATGTCAATTTCAAAATAGGGTCCAGAATAAACAATGCAGACATTCCTGGCACTAAAATAAGATTTTCTTTGTTCATTAGTCACGTCTTTAGGCCCCTCTTATATTACTCTTGCTTTCTATTTTTATTTTTTATTCACACAAAAAATAGAAGATTTACTGTTATGCAGACTACTGCATTATTGTAAAAATGGTATAAATAATATCAGTGCACTTGTGTAAGAATATTAGACTCACCAGTTGATGTGTATTGGACACATGGCGTGATTTGTGTACTCTTGAACATTGGCAAAAATCGAACATTTCCACTACTTTGAGCTCAATTTCAAGGTCATTTTCTTCATAAAACTAATCTAAATCATCTCTATTTCTGTAAAATGTTTTCCATTCTATCAAATGAGACCACGAAAAAGAGAATACAACCATAAATACTATATGAAAATACACCTCAAAGTTGGCGTTTTAATCCAAAAAAAGTTTTTTTTTTCTCATTATGCACTGCGTGCTGCAGGATTTTTTTTATACAGCGCACACTGACCACACCAGACCCATTCTCTCATATGGGGCCTACCAGCTTTCTCCCGCTTGATTTGAAGCCGCTAGAATTTTTGAGTTTATATACGTCCGAAACACTGGCTCGTAAGATGTATATATACGACCGAAACAGTCAAAGGGTTAAGTGTTTCACCTGCACAACAGGCTTCTTCAGTCAAATACATTGAACATAATACTGGAGACATTAGTTGTTTTGACATGATCACTCCTTTAGTCTTGGTAGATGGTGGTAAGTCCCTGAAGCCTAAAGTATAGGCATGCAAAAGCAAGGCTAAGCAATTGGAAGTGATATCACAGGTGAGTGGGGACCACTAATAGAAGCAGCATCAGTAATATGAGCCTTGTCTGACACTGCAGCACCATGGTGGAGTCTTCTTCAACTTGTTTGCTAAGCAACTCTTGAGCATGATCTACTTCCACTAATGGTCCATGTTCACCTGTAATATCACCTCCAACTGCTTCACTTCACTTTTGCTCCAGTACATAATGTATGGTCACATGTATATGCTTTAGGCTTGAGGGACCTGACCATTTCCTACCAAGGCTGATAGACTCATTACATCAAAACAACCACCACCTCTTCCTCTACCTGCTGCAGCTACTTGTTATTGTTCACTAAACATTATGGCAATAACGATACCCAGTTGTTGCATATGTTATTCATCTACCAGTGTGTTATGATCATGCTTAATAAATATGGTGGAAATTATCAATTGTCTGGTAGGTGTGTTATGCGGTTGATGCAGGTTGAAGGAAATCTTAGGCGTTTTGCATGAGGTCAACTGTGTGGGGTCATTGGTGGCATGTTTGGTTTTGTATTCTCACCTCCCTTCACCTCATTCTATCATGTACGGTCATAAATAGCATCTATAGATGAAGATTCATAACCACCAATACATTAGATAACATTGCAGTTTTATATGTTGTGCAAAATTTTTAAATGCCTTATTAAAACTTAGTACTGTCAGTTCTGTTCTGTATGAGTCTTTGGTGGTGGGTGAGCTTCTCTGTCCAATATCAAATATCTTAACATGGCCAGGAGGAAACCTGTGCAGATGGTATAGGTTCCGCTGTTCAGCGTATGCAGAGCTTTAAATTTAGTCTTTTTGTAAATGCTTGAGTACATTGTGCTTTATTTTGTTAAGTGCATGGCATCTTGTGCATTGAGAAGTCTATTTGTGATGTACGTATATGTATTCTGACTCATAATTATTGAAAGTGCTGTATAGTGTTGTAAAAACATGATAATACATGTAATACAAATTATTTTACCATATGTGTTGACAAGTGTCCTGACTATAAAAGAAATTTTAGATATATGGAAGTACCAACTCTTCCCTGTATTCCAAAGCAGTGCCTACGATAAGAAGCAGCGGCGGCGTTCCGTGAGCATGAAGGGTACGTGAGCAGTAGCTACACGGCAGATCAGGCCTACAGTGGTTCTCAAGCATCGCCACCACACAGAGAGTACATTAACACTACAGAGTAAGTATCCTTGCATTACACTGTATGATATGCAATATTTTTAGTGAACTTCAACTACTAGTGCTTTAATACAGTTCATTTTTGCTTAAATAGGCAAATATGTTGTATGAAAGCACTGAAAGTGGTTGAAATTCACTAATTCTTATGTAGGATGTGAATTTGCTACACCTGTCTGCTATGCATTTTCTGAGATATGCCTTTGGTTTTTAGAACTAAGGTGAGAATTGCCTTTATTTTTTGTTTTAATTTAGTCCCTTTGAGGCATTTTCTCTTTATTTTGTTCAACTAAAGCTCAAGCTTTGCACTTTGGCTACAATTTTCTTCTAAAGGCTACATTCTGGTTCTCAAGCATTTGATTACAACAGGACATTACAAATATCAAGCCTTAGTTATTCAGTGTATGGATGTAAATGTTGCTTGAAGTACAATGTAGGTTATTAAAAAGTTTGTTCTGGGTAATACTGTAAAGTGACGCAGCACCTTAATGCTTATCTCTTGTGACACTCAGGATGATTGGTAAGCAAAAAGCTGCACCTATGAGCCATATTCAGTAGATGTATTAAACCATGTGATGCATATGTCGAAAAATACATTAGTGTCGAGGCTATATACAAAAGGTACATCCACATACTCAGCAAATGCAAATAAAGCATGAGCATGGAACCATAAAATGTTTTAATTGCATTAGTGAGTAGTATTACTTTAGAAGTGTTACTTGGCTTGGGTATGTCTCTTGAATATGGATTAAGCTATTTTAATTTTTATTTTGACAAGCAAGTTTGTGTTGGATGATGATGATTCTGATGACAATTAGTTCACTAACTCATCACAATATATACCTAAGAGAACACTGAAATTGATGACTGTGTTTGACTTGGAAACACAGTGGGTTCAAAGTTAACCATTACAGTTGCACCTTGTTATTCTTAAGATTTACTAACTTACACCAGTATGATTAATGAACACTTCTATGTATATGACATTCATATAATTATTGTATTCTGTACCTAGGTAAATTGGCCAAAATGCTTTAATGTGGAAGATAAGGATGATATACATTGAATCTTAAGTCATTTGTAACAGTTGTTAGATTAGGAATTTATTTGAACCTGACTTAGCTATTTAGTATAGATTTTTTCATAAAGTTTTTAAAAGGATTTTGGCCCACGTAATTTATGTAAAGCATGTTTAATGAAGAGGGATAGTGTGTATTAACAAGGTGTAACTGTAGCAGTAGTAGTAGATGAGTGTAGGTATGGTTGTGTCAGTTTGCCTATCCGTGTGTGCACACAGCTGGGCAGACTACCCTCCAAGCGGCGGGCCCCCACGTTACACCAGTCAGCCCAGCCTCTCCCCAGAGTACGAGAGACCGCCTCCATATTATTACCCCGGGCCTGGGTAAGTAGATGCTGCTCTGCACAACTTGTGTGGATGTTGGTTTGTCTGTTTGGCTGTTTCTGGTAGTAGATGTATTTTTTTTTTTTTTTTAGACTGTGTAATTGGAATATGTTCTGGAATTGCAAGGTTTTTATTTCTTTTTGGCTGCTTTTGGTTTATTTTGATAGTTTCATGCTGTTCTACAAAGAGAATGATGATATCCCAAGGATATTATATATATATTTCCAGAAGTAATATCCTCAATTTTCTTAAATTAACCTTTTCCTACTTGAAGCACTCCTTCATTACAGTGATCTTGTCTGAGCACACATGTTACACCATAAAACAGTATTGAAAAGTAAATACAGCTTTCCTTCTATATACAATTTTCAGATGTAATTTGTTTTATAAACTGTTTTATGCAATAATGTGAGTGTCTCAGGCAGAGTATTATTGCATATATTTCAATGGAGCATGAATCTTTTAGTTATAAGGTATTTTGTTATTAGGGCTGTACCACGTTATTAATGTCAATAAACTACTAGGGGGGGATATATTTAGTCACAGTCAAAAGACAGTTATACATGGATTCAAATTACTTCTGCAAATATCCATACAAATACTAATTTAGCAACAGAATGACACAACTTACCATATTTCACGGCTTATAGACGCATGTTTTTTTCCATAAAATGTCTCCAAAAACCACCCTGCGTCCTATAAACTGAAGGTCGGTGACAGGAGCTATAAGTTTGGGGTGTGGGGTGGGCTGTAGCTCTCCCAGTTACATCTGATGCAGAGCCATTGAAACTAAAACAAGTCTTATCAGCTGCATCTTATAAGCCGCGAAATACGGTAATCAAAATTACTGAGATGACTATCCTCTCCACGTTAAGAGAAATTTTCTAGTCCAAACGTTGGGTTGATGTAAAAACAAAGATCAGCTTGTGGAGGATAATAAGTCATATACAGAGTTACATTATAGAGTGTAACACTGTTAATAAGTAATGTTAATGGGCAAAACATTGAAGGAAGAATTTGATAAATCTGGATTATTTAAATCCTATGTTACCTTTATGCTAATTCACTCCAACTTTCTTAGGCTGCTGCTTATTCATAATGCAGTTAGTTTTGTTGCTATTTAAGAAGTGTCTGAATTTCCAAAAATTATGCGTGCCCAGTAAGTCTAAGTATTGTTTTTGAGCTTTTTTCTTCTTGGTTATTGGATGTAAGATTTCCTGATATATATTTTTGTTTTACTTTAAGTAGTATAGCTGAACAATGACACCTTTCCTCAAGTGTTGTATCTGTTGCTAACTTGTATAATTTTGTTATAATGATTGATATAGATACCTGTTTTCATTACTGGCACTATTAAACATTTAGCTAGCTTACAGTCATTAACTCAGGCAGCAACAACAACTTGGTAGATCAAGCAGCACATCTTAAGAAATAATTAATTTATTATTGTTTTAATATTTATAACTTCAGTCATTTCAAGGCTAACATATAATTACTCTCATATTCATAGATTTAGTGATAGAAAGGCAGTCAATGTTTTTGTTGTAGTCACATGAAATGAGCAGTAAAACACATCATCTCTGCACTTAACCCATGGAATAAATAACATCATATTGGATTTTAAACAAAATCGTCTCATAAATTTAAAACATTAAATAACTCAGTGTTGAAAATATTTACCTGTTTTGGTTTTATAATCATGAGATAATATAATTAATGATAAAATATAATGGAGATAATGCCCACCTAATAATTTTTACTGTAATGAGACATAAACTACAATGTGTGGGCAATACTTGTACTTTAATGTAGTCTATCATGAAGGTGATCACTCTTGAAAGATCCACTTTCCATCGCTGCAACATCTTGCCTTCTCTCTCTCATAGCCATCCACTGTCAAGAACTTTTATGAAAGGATTGATTTTATGTCATTGTTCACTAAATGCATTTTTTATATGTGCATTTTCTGCATGTGTACTATGGTCATATTCTTTTGAGTAGAAGTAAGTCAAGAAATGTGGATTTTGTTGAAACAAGTGATTTTACAATATACGTATGTAATAAATTTGACAGATTGTCTGTGTGTGTGTGTGTGTGTGTTGTGTGTGTGTGTGTGTCTGTGTGTGTGTGTGTGTGTGTGTGTGTCTGTGTGTGTGTGTGTGTGTGTGTGTGTGTCTGTGTGTGTGTCTGTGTGTGTGTGTGTCTGTGTGTGTGTGTGTCTGTGTGTGTGTGTCTGTGTGTGTGTGTCTGTGTGTGTGTCTGTGTGTGTGTGTGTGTGTGTGTCTGTGTGTGTCTGTGTCTGTGTGTGTGCTGTGTGTGTGTGTGTGTCTGTGTGTGTGTGTGTGTGTGTGTGTGTGTGTGTGTCTGTGTGTGTTAGTTAGTTACCATTTTGTCCTAGGCACATGTCGATTAGACACTAGGCCTGTTGTATGTATGTGTGTGTGTAACGAAACACTCGAAATGTTTCGGCCGGCGGTGAACCCGGGCCTCCGTGCGTGAAGCAAGAGCGCTAGCCACCATGCCATCGGGGCATGTGTCTGTGTGTGTGTGTGTGTGTGTGTCAGGAGGGGGGGAGGGGGAAGAACTGTACATTGTGGAAGAGAGCTTTTCACTGTGGCAGCCTCTGACTTAACTCTGTTTACTATTACTCTTTGTGCTCTCTTGGATAGCAAGTTTAAGATCCATCTGCCCACTTTTCCAGTTATTCCTTTAGTATGCATTTTGTCCACTATCTCACCATGATCACTCTTGTCAAAGGCTTTTGTGAAGTCTGTGTATTCTACATTTGTGTTCTGTTTGTCCTTTAGTGCATCCAAGACCATGTCATAGTGGTCCAGTAGTTGTGTGGGGCAGGAGCGACCTGCTCTAAACCCATGTTGCCCTGGATTGCCCAAGTGGTTGACAATCTTGCTTCTTGGAACCCTTTCAAAGATTTTTTATGATGTAGCACATTAGAGCTATTGGTCTATAATTCTTTGCTTTTGCTTTGTCTCCTTTCTGGAGGGAGGGGAGGGCTATATCTGTTGCTTTTAGTGACTGTGGGATGACCCTGTGTTAAGGTGCCCTCTCAGTTCTTGATGAACATGGAGTTCCATTTATGACAGAGTGAGTGGGCATGTTGTCAATGACTTTTTTAGTCCAGTAGTGTTAGGGTTATATAAAATTTTGGAGACATTGACAAAACTATGGGTCTTCTTCATAAAATAATTTGGATTGTCTATCTTGCATCTGACTAATGGCTCACTAAACACAGAATAATATTGATATTTCAATATCTCTCTCATTTCTTTGCTGTCATGGTGCAAATCCCATCATGTTTAAGCAAGGGGCCCAATACTGGGTGTTGCTTTTAGCATGTTTTTGGCATATGAAAAGAAATATTTGGGATTTCTTTCAATTTCATTTATGGCTTTTAGTCTCTCTCTCTCTCTCTGGGACGATCTCTCTCTCTCTCTCTGGAACGATCTCTCTAGAATCTCTCTCTGGAACGATCTCTCTAGAATGATCTCTCTCTCTCTGGAACGATCTCTGGGAAGTAGTGGTGGAAGGATCAGTATATAATAAAACATCACTTCTCAGACAGGGACACAACCTTTCATGTCCCAGGAGATAAGAGATGTATATACAGTAAGACTTCATATAACATTACTGTTACATTCTTCACATTACACTTTGTAATGACAGCTCTATGAAATATCAGTAATACATGTTAAATGTTTGGTTTAGTTCATGAGACCTCCAAAAAGAGTCAAATATATTGTTTAAATTTCTTTTGTTAAAAATTATGAAGTTTTTAAACACCTTACATTGTAGATGTCGTTGCTGGTCAATTTAAAAAATGTATGTTTTGTACCCAAATCCTCTATAAAAGTTTAGTTACTACATAAGCTAACTTAATAATGCCGAGTTGCAGCTGATGTCTGACACTCGTGTATGATAGTTTACCGTCTATTCCTTCCAAAGAAAATGGACATGACATTCCATCCACAGAAAACAAAGAAGGCTAATAGGCCATCAGAGACTATACCTGGAGAGAGTTCCAGGGGTCAACACCCCTGCAGCCCGGTCTGTGACCAGGCCTCATTCCTTTATAAGTACAGTGGACCCCCGAGTTACGAACACCCCGGAAATCGTACAATTATGTAAGTATAATATTGTAAGTGCTTTTGTAAGTGTATTTTTGGGGGTCAGAAATGGACTAACCTACTTGACATTATTTCTTAAGGGAGTAAATTTGTTCAATAATGGCACTTGAGCAGGCTTCTGGAAGGAATTTTGTTAGTTACTCGGGGGTCCACTGTCCCATATTATATAATAAAATACAGTAGGACCCCATATCCATGGGGATATGTTTCAAGGACCTGCCATGGATACTGAAACTCTGGATAGTAGCAAACCCTATATATAAGTTCTGTACATACCTGTTATAAAGTTTAATTGATAAATTATGCACAATACAAATACAAATATTTATTTATTTGCAAGTTTACAATGTGATTGACTTGTAGGGATTCATATATACATTGATAATTTACAGTGTGTAATTAATTGCGAGGAGGAGGCTGGAGGCAGTGGAAATGTCCTGTCTAAGGGCAATGTGTGGTGTAAATATTATGCAGAAAATTCGGAATGTGGAAATTAGGAGAAGGTGTGGAGTTACTAAAAGTATTTGTCAGAGGGCTGAAGAGGGGTTGTTGAGATGGTTTGGTCATTTAGAGAGAGTGGATCAAAGTAGAATGACTTGGAGAGCGTATAAATCTGTAGGGAAGGAAGGCGGGTAGGGTCGTCCTAGAAAGGTTCGAGGGAAGGGTAAAGGAGGTATTGTGGGCGAGGGCTTGGACTTCCAGCAAGCATGTGTGAGCGTGTTAGATAGGAGTGAATGGAGACGAATGGTTTTTGGGACATGACGATCTGTTGGAGTGTGAGCAGGGTAACATTTTGTGAAGGGATTCAGGGAAACCAGTTAATTGATTTAGTTGGACTTGAGTCCTGGAAATGGGAAGTACAATGCCTGCACTTTAAAGGAGGGGTCTGGGATAGTGACAGCTGGAAGGGACAATTCTCAGCTGTCGTATCTGAGCTCCTCTGCAAAGACAGTGATTACGTATGAGTGTGGTGAAAGTGTTGAATGATGATGAAAGTATTTTCTTTTTGGGGATTTTCTTTCTTTTTGGGTCACCCTGCCTCGGTGGGAGACGGCCAACTTGTTGAAAAAAAAAAATTACAATAATGAGTTGCAGTGCAAAGAGAGCCACTATCATGCCTTGGCATTATGGGTAGACTAAATTTAATGGCTTACAGACTACTTAATACTCGACAATAAATCATAGTTTGTTAAAGTTGTACATCTGTTTTTATATATAGCAAACAGTAAATTTACTCAAATTACAATATGGGAATACAGTGGTACCTCGAGTTACGATATTTTTTCGTTCGAGAATGCTGTTCAAGTGGCATTACCAAACGAATTTATCCCCATAAGGAATAATGTAAAATAGACTAGTCCTTTTACACCCCCAAAAATATACTTACAAAAGCATTTAAAAAAATAAACTTACATAAAAGGGCGATTTTGGGGACCATCGTAACTCGAGGTACCACTGTATTACAATGGGACAAGTTGAAAGTATTACAGTGGTCCCCCGCCTAATGAGCAAAATTCATTCCAGAAGCCTGCTCAAGTGCCATTACACTTTCGAAATATGCGGAGTCATTTAGCTATCCTCATTACAATATAACATGTCCATCGTACTGAAGTCTGCTCAAGTCCATTACGAAATTTCCTTAGAAATTTCCTAGGTTGTATTTCAGACCCTCAAAAATACACTTCCACAAGACTTGCAATATTATACTTTACATGGTAGTATACGATTTTCGGGGTGCTCGTTAGGCGGGGGACCAATGTACGTATATAGGTTGTATATATCAACAGTAAAATTTATTTAAATTACAATATGGGAATATTACAATGTGCATTGTTGAAAGTAGTTTACAGTATGAGAATGTTAACAATCGAGTGTAAGGCAATATTGTTTTGGGCAGGTATTGATTTTTTTTTTTTACAATGTTGTATTAAGTAATGTAATGAATTTTGGGCATCTATTTTTTAAGTTTTGAGATTTAGGTAAGTGACACTGTGATCCTTAGCACAGTATGTGGTAATGCAATAAGTGCATAATTTAGGAGGCGACTAAATGCTGGGAGCAATGGGCTAGTAACCCCTTCTCCTGTATAAACTACTAAAAACAAGGAAAATAAAAACTGGGATGTTTGAATGGCATGGATGATAAGAAAGAAATGATTACTAATGTTATGAATGATAAGAAGTTGGATGTCCTAGCCCTAAGCAAAACAAAGCTGAAGGGGATAGGTGAGTTTCAGTGGTGAGAAATAAATAGGATTAAGTCAGAAGTATCTGAGAGAGTTAGAGCTAAGGAAGGGGTAGCAATAATATTGAAGGATCAGTTATGGAGAGAAGAGGGAATATAAATGTATAAATTCAAGGATTATGTGGATTAAAATAAGGGTCAGATGTGAAAAGGGGGTCATAATAAGTGTGTATGCACCTGGAGAAGAGAGGAGTGTAAAGGAGAGAGAGAGAGAGATTTTGGGGGATGTTAAGCAAGTGTGTAAGAACTTTTGAGCCAAGTGAGAGTAAAATTGTGGTAGGGGACTTGAATGCTAAAGTAGAAGTGTTTA
Organism: Cherax destructor; assembly: GCA_009830355.1. Taxonomy (NCBI): domain Eukaryota; kingdom Metazoa; phylum Arthropoda; class Malacostraca; order Decapoda; family Parastacidae; genus Cherax; species Cherax destructor. Next base: position 18,190 of record WNWK01031212.1, read on the forward strand.
GAGAGGGTGTGGTAGGTAAGTTTGGGGTGCCAGGTGTAAATGATGATGGGGAGCATTTGATTGAACTTTGTATAGAAAGGGGTTTGGTTATAGGTAACACATATTTTAAGAAAAAGAGGATAAATAAGTATACGAGATATGATATAGGGAGTAATGACAGTAGTTTGTTGGACTACGTATTGGTAGATAAAAGACTGTTGGGTAGACTTCAGGATGTACATGTTTATAGAGGAGCCACAGATATATTGGATCACTTTTTAGTTGTAGCTACAGTGAGAGTAAAAGGCAGATGGGATACAAGGAAAATGGAAGCAGCAAGTAAGAGAGAGGTGAAGGTTTATAAACTAAAGGAGGAGGCAGTTAGGGTAAGATATAAACAACTGTTGGAGGTCAGATGGGCTAGTGTGAGTACAGGCAATGGGGTAGATGTATGGGGTAAGTTCAAGAATATATGTAGTGTTAGTGTTCAGCAGAAGTTTGTGGTTATAGGAAAGTGGGTGCGGGAGGGAAGAAGAGCGATTGGTGGAATGATGATGTAAAGAGAGTAGTAAGAGAGAGAAAAAGTTAGCATATGAGAGGTTTTTACAAAGTACAGTGGTACCTTGACTTAAGAGTTTAATTCGTTCCGTGACCTAGCTCGTAACTCAATTTGCTCATACATATATCAAATAAATTTTCCTCATTGAAATTGAAATGTCATTAATCTTTTCCAGCCCCCCCAAAAAAAAAAAAAAAAACATTTTTTTTGTTATGGGTTTTTAAATAAAAATGTATTTATAAATAAGAAATATTGTATAAAAACATAATAAAATAGAATGTAAAGAAATAAACTGGTTTTATAAAGTGTATTTACCTTGGAGATCAAACGACTTGGGCTAACAGAAGATGCTGGCAGAGGTGGAGGCTGGAAAAGATAACTTGCTACACTCTTCACTACTCCACCCACCACCTTCACTACTCTACCCACCACCATCACTACTCCACCCATCACCATCACTACTCCACCCACCACCATCACTACTCTACCCATCACCATCACTACTCCACCTACTCCGATTATGAGAACCAAACAAGGGACGAGGTGCCTCACTACAATCTGGGATTAGTGTGGGAGTAATATCTTTCCAGTTATGTCTTGGAAGAGCATGTGGGATGGGACAAAGTACCTGACATTCCTCTGGGTACGGAGTTGGATTTGACTTCAGATACGCCGCCAACTAGTGGTGGCGTATCTGAAGCTCACTTGTAACTCAGATTTTGGCTCACAACTCAAAGCAAAAAATTAACCGAGCGACGGATTGTAACTCGGAAAACTCGTAAGTTGGGGCACTCGTAAGTCAAGGTACCACTGTAGAATTGATGTAATGAGGGAGGAGTATATGGAGAGAAAGAGAGAGGTTAAGAGAGTGGTGAAGCAATATAAAAAGATAGCAAATGAGAGAGTGGGTGAAATGTTATCAACAAATTTTGTTGAATATAAGAAAGTTTTGGAGTGAGATCAATAAGTTGAGGAAGCCTAGGGAATGAATGGATTTGTTAGTTAAAAATAGGAGAGGAGAGTTATTAAATGGAGAGTTAGAGGTATTGGGAAGATGGAGGAAATATTTTGAGGAATTGTTAAATGTTGATGAAGATAGGGAAGCTGTGATTTCATGTATAAGGCAAGGAGGAATAACATCTTATAGGAGTGAGAAAGAACCAGTTGTGAGTGTGGGGGAAGTGCATGGGGCAGTGGGTAGAATGAAAGTAAAGTAAAGGTTTATTTTTTTGTAAAGGTTACAATATGTAATTACAATTTTGGTTTGCTAAGTAGAAAGAAAGCCACTATCATGCCGGGGCATTTCAGGCAAACTAATCCTAATACAGTGGAACCCCGAGTTTCGTAAACCCCGGAAATCATACAATTATGTAAGTATAATATTGTAAGTGCTTGTGGAAGTGTATTTTTGGGGGTTTGAAATAGACTAACCTACATGACATTTTTCCTTAAGGGAGTAAATTCGTTCGTTAATGGCGCTTGAGCAGACTTCAGGAGTGAAGTTTTTACGAAACTCGGGGGTCCACTGTACATAGTAACTACTTAAAACTAGACAAGATGATAGTACATAGTAATTACTTAAAACTAGACAAGTGGTTTACTTGATTACAATTATATTTAATCTTAATACTAATGAGAGGTAGTCAAGGTGGAAGTTTCTAAGGATAATAATCTTGAAGTTGCACATAATAATAAATATTACAATTAATGGTTCAGTCAGTAATATTTCATGGACTGGCAGAAGTTTAAAAACAATACATTCATAAACATTAAGTGGTGGTTGTACGTACTAATGGAAGTAGTCGTTAAGGTGGAGGGTGGTTGATGGTCTGAAATCTGCTCATTTACAGAGTGGGAGGTGTTTGTTAAGCATGGGAAGGCTCTTAGTTTTTTGGTTTTGTCATTAAAATTACTTTAACAGTTAAGTGGATGCCTTTATATGTTGTGTGGGATGGGGAGCTGGTGCCTGTACATGTTGTGTGAGGGGTAGCCGGTGCTTGGATGTGTGGTGTAGTTTGAGAGTGAGGGTAGCCGGTGTCTGGATGTACTCACCTAATTGTGGTTGCAGGGGTCGAGACTCAGCTCCTGGCCCCGCCTCTGCACTGTCCGCTACTGGGTCTCTGCTCTCCCTGCTCCATGAGCTTTATCATACCTTGTCTTAAAACTATGTATGGTTCCCGCCTCCACTATATCGTTCACTAAACTATTCCACTTCCTAACTACTCTGTGGTGTAGTGTGAGAGTGAGCGTACCTGGTGTCTGGATATGAGGTGTAGTGTGTGAGAGTGAGGGTAGGAGATGCCTGGGTGTGTGTTGTAGTGTGTGAGAGTGAAGGTAGCTGGTGCCTGGGTGTAGTGTGTAAGAGTGAGGGTAGCCAGTGCCTGGGTGTGTTGTGGAGAGGGAGGAGGGAGGGGGTAGCTGGTGTCTGGATGTGTAGTGAGTGAGGGTAGCTGGTGTCTGGATGTGTGGTGTAGTGAGTGAGGGTAGCTGGTGTCTGCTTATGTGGTGTAGTGTGAAAGTGAGGGTAGCTGGTGTCTGGATGTGTGGTGTGAGAGTAAGGGTAACAGGTGCCTGGGGTGGGGCAGGAAGGGCTGGGGTGAGGGTAATCTTGCACATGGGCAGTAGCAACATCAACCTTCATTATATATGGGACAGGATGTGACCTCCAATTCTTCTCGTTAGCCCACACCACCCAACATGTTTATTAAATCAATTTTTGATAAATCTCCGCCAAAGAAATATGAGCCCTCCGTAAATGCAAAAGTATGAATATACACAAAATATCAATGCATTTTATGAAAAATAATAGAAAAAAATATCCTTCAACCTAATTGCATTGTTTAATGCACATTTCTTCACCAATCTCTACTAATTAATGTGAGCCATGTGCATAAAATGGACATACAGTATACAGAAAGGCATTTGATAAAATTTAAGAAAAAAGTAAAATCTGGGAAGTAATTTATACAGATGTTCATAATGTTCATATTTGCATATCTTCCTTTGTAAGAAATTAATTAGTTCCCAAAATGCAACGTTCATAACTGTAGTTGTTTGTAATTTGAATGTTTGTAAGTTTAGGGATTACATTCTTTCTTCCTGGTCACCTGAATCTTCATTTTTTGTTATCAACTAAATATTCATTGTTTCTTCTGAATATATTACTTTTCTACTGAATACTGTATATTCCTTGTCTTCTGAATACAACAGGTTTCTCTCATATGATGTCCCATTTCTACTGGTGATTTAGTATATGTGATATACATTTGCTATGTACGATAAGTGAGGTTCACAAAATGTATCGAAGATTCTCGTTGGAAATAAGCATTGATGGCATGATGGGTCTAGAACATATACAGCCAGTGACCCCTGTATATTATTCTTTCTCTTCAAACTAAATATTCTTCATCTCAACTGAGTATTCCTTCTCATGTTAAATGACTATTACTTCTCCTGTATCAGCATGAAGACAGATTATGCAAGTATTGTAGATAATACTACAGGAGTATAATAGAAGTGGCTTAATACAGTAATTATTTAGTGGTAGAGTGCAGGTATGATCAGTTTAAGCAGTAATATTAAATAGTCCCTCTGACCACCTAAATACCTTGTTATTACCAAATAATGGGAGGTCGTTTTAATATAACAGACTTATCGTGTTGTATATGCCAGAATACAAAGTGGGAAGATGTGAGGACTTTGAAAATGTAAGTGTTTACATACCTATGTACCTTTGAAATGTATAAGAATACTATATAACTGAACCTGTCAGCTCGGCTAAATTGTCAGTGTTCTTTTTATTCCAAGTCAAGTTTGTATTCCCTTTTGCTATACAGTGGTCCCTCGGTTTTCGCCAAAAATTTGTTCCAGAATGCTGCTCAAGTGCCATTGCAGAGCAATTTACTTCCTTAGAAATAATGTCACGTAGGTTAGTCTATTTCAGACCCCCAAAATACACTTGCAACAGCACTTACGAAAATACACTTACATAAATGTTAGAGTTTGGAGATGCCACGAAAACCGAGGACTACTGTACTTTTGTGAAAATCTATTGCAATATCACAAAATTTCTCTGTCGTTGGTGTTAGATAATACAAAATAAGTTTGAGAGGATTGAAGTATATTAGGTAAAAATTTTAAAAA